>VXBI01005881.1:1788158-1870765 GCA_013397375.1 Toxostoma redivivum | reverse complement strand
CGGCGCGCGCGGGGCGGGGCGGGGCCCGGCTCGGGGAGAGGCCTGAGCCGACCCGGGGCTGGACCCGGGTCGGAATCGGAGCTGCCCGCGGTGATCGAGGGCCCTACAACGGTATTTGGCCCTTACACTTCCTTTTTTACCTGTGGTTATTGTGAAATAACCTAACTCCAAGTCCCCCATAAGTTTTTGTGCTCATTAGCTCCGCTATAAATTGCAGTCATGGCCCAGAGGCCAAGGAATGGCTCCACCTCCACTATTAATTATAACGGGGGAACAGCTTGGCTTGCAGCTTCGCCTTACTGCCTGATTGCACAACAAAAAATATCGCACAGAATACAAAATTAAATTTGCATCTTGACTCTGGTCTGGGCTGTAACTGCTGACCAGCAATGAGTAGGACTAGGAGATTTCCTAGAATTATTGGAACTATTCACTGCAATGTTGGGTGATGTTTGGAGTAGTTGGGTTTTATTGAAACCAATTGTAATTGTATGTTTGTAAATAAAAGAATTTAGCACTTCTTGTCTATTATCCATTTTTGGTCAATTTTTTTTTATTAAGATAAAAGAATATTACTCTTGATGAAGAGTAGCTCCACTGCACTTGATAATGCACAGATCTCTTGTAAACTAGAATATGAACCAAAATACTCTTGTTTATTGCATAGTTTAGGTGGAGATCTGTAACTGCAGCCCTTGGTAAATAACAACCGAGCCTGGGATTGCCAAAGTTCCCAAGGCAATGTTCTAGCTTGCCTATACCTTATAACAAGCTATACTTAACAAATCGTTAAATGCAGAAGCAGGTTCCACCACTTTTGTTAAGTTGTGCTTCCTATTGCACATTTTAGAAGGAGGGTGCAGAAATGAGTTGCTGTGTTGCTTTGTTGGTTTTAGCAGGTTTTGGTTTGATGTCTGGGTTTTTCTTTTCCAACAGTTGTTCACACTTGCACGTTCTGTTTAGGGCTCTAAGGAGTCAGTGCAACAACTTGATACTTAGTGAAGTTAAGTTTGCAAGCTCAATAACTTCAGTTAAGTTTGACTGTATTTAAAAGCAGATTATACCAAATCTTATTTAAATGAGGTATAATGACAAAATAATGTAGGCCAAATTTTGTTCTTTCTTTTATCCATGTAATCTTATAGAAGTTCAAAGGGTATTCATGAGTCCAGGTTTGTCCTAGTGCTAATGACAAGCAATATAATTCTAAATTAACCTCCTGGGACAATCTTACCTAGAGCCATTTCTGAATATTGTTCAACCAGGAATTATATTTGCCAGTTAATATTTGAAAAATAGCTGCTGATTGTTTACAGGTTGCATACTTAGCTCTGCTGCCTCCTGGCCAGGTCAAAGTTTCATCCAAGTTGCTTGGCCTCCCTGCCCTGGAGTTGTCCTCATGTGGAATACCAAATCACCACCATTTCTATACAGCTCCCATTATTGGCACTTCTCTGTCAATCGTAGTCATACTAACTTCCTCCTCATCACTTCAGTTGCACTTTCATGCAGCAAGAAATCGGCTTTCTTTATATTTTCTTATCAAGAGCCTGTCCAGCTGTGATTTCTTTCCCTGCAATGTCTCAATTTATCTTGGTTCCAACACCTAAAATTATTTTCATTTAGACCCAGGTCATTTATCTAGCTTGATCATTAGCTCCTCTCTGTTTCCTCCTTTCTTATCGATCGAAATTCGCTGTGCTCTCTTGGTCTCTCATGCCAGCCTTCCATTGTTTCTGGTTCTGTATCGTGTCAATTTTTTTTTTTTTGTTCTCACAAACATAACTGACCTTGTAGTATAATCTCATATTGTTTTTTAATTTATTGCCCTACTCTTTTTAGCCTGCCAGACATGCCAGCCTTGATGCTTGCCTTCATTTATGTCTTGCAAAACACTTTTTACTTTTTTGTTTCTCCTCTGTTTAAGGAGGAATTTAAGTCAAATTTGATCTGACTCTTCTCGTATCTTCTCAAAAGTCACCTCTTCATTAATGCTTTTCTTCATGTACCTCTTTAAAGGAGAGAGACAGATTATATGTACCATTCCCACTATATTTTCTCAGTACTTGCTTAAGTACCTTTAGCTTATTTTTGCTCTATTTTGAATGAATGGAGAAAAAGTAAAGGTATGGCTTCTGCTTCACATCTGCACAGCTTCTGTGCCTTTGCTGTAGCATGAGACACTCCTCCTTTGCTGTTGGCTTGGATAAGCACAAACTCCTTCTTCACTGGTTTGGGCAGAGAAGGCTCCACCTCATTCAACGCTGAGCATCCAATTCCAACCATGTACCAAGTAGGAACTTCTTAGAAGGAAAGAGATTATATTGCATCAACTAAAAATGACAAACAAAGCAGCACACCTAATGCTCTGTGAGCCAAACTGCTGCACTGTCTTCTCTTGTGGCTTTATCTCTAGTTTGGATGTGAAGGATAAGAAGCCAAATGACGAGCCAGGCCCATGCAGAATGTCCCCTGTGGCTGAGAAGCAATCACCAAAACCCATATCTGGGAGCTGGCCAAGAAAGGATCCAAACGTTGCTGTGTGATTGCATCCACTGCTGCCAGAATTTGCAGCTGAATCAAACTGTTTGTATCTGCTGACGGGCCTAAGAGAATCTATGCTGACACTAGAGCACATCTATTAACTGCTTCCTCGGTAAATTAAACTAGAAGCCAACCTGTGTTTGTACTCCCTGTGTTTTCTCCAGCCTCAGAAAAACAATAAGCAAGATCCAGGAAGGTAATTGATTAATTGTATCTGGCACAAACAGAGGCAGGAGATCCTTAACATCCCCTTGCTGCCAAGAACATCTGAAAAATTAGAATTAGAAATCAGAAACTACATAGAAATGAGCAAATAAAAGCAGTTGTTGCCCTGTCAGTATTAGAAATATACATATATACATATAGACAAAATTCGATTTTAATGACACTGTTAAATGTACTATTCAGTTTTCATTAGTTTAAATGACACATGCTTTCCTACTTCTTTTTGTTAGCAATATGATTGTGTGGCAAAAGTTTGCTCTCTTTGGCACCAGGTTGAGACAAATCTCTTCACACTATTGTGCCCTTTAGGAATACTGTCAAATTCAATCATTCAGGACTCATGAGTCTTGCACTAACATGAAGAGATTGATTTGAAAACCATAGACTAAAGTCGTTTTTTTCTGTTTTTCATTTTCCATTTCCATTTCTTAACCAGGAAAACTGAGATTGCCAGCTTTGCTCTCACATGCAGATGAGTGCAGCCCTAGAATAATGCACTCAGATGTGCCAGTGATGGTCTCTGCCAGCATTTTCCGATCAGCTATATCTGAAATATCAAGAATTGTTGTGGTGTCAGAAAACATACCACAATAACAGTCTCTACAGCCTATTTAAAGGCAGTTAAAAATACTTTAGGCAAAGATTCAGAGGAATTCTCAACCTTTTATAAACTGGGTCTCATTCAAACAAAGTATGTTTTAATAAAATCTGTTGATATATACCTAAGAAGGAATGTAGGCTCTCTACACAATGGAAAAGTTAAAAAAGGCCAAGCTGAGTAAGCTGATGACTTTGCTGTAGTAGAAAGGGTTTGTGCAAACCTTGACTTACAGGGTGCAGCTGTTAATGGGTAACAATTTTTACCTGTATGTGCAAAGTGCTGAGGGTGGTTCGGCCATGGTGTGTAAGATGGATACTGAAAAAATGAAGTGATTATAAAGAGGAGCTACAGAATGATCAGGAGTCAGAGAAAATGCTATGTAATTGAAGAACTAAAAACCTTAACTTAGCCACTGAATCAAAGAGATTGAAAGGTGAGTTGATAACTGTATACATATATGCACAAAAAGTATGATGAATAGAAGGAACATTTGAATCTACCAGACTGAAATAAGAAGGAATAATGTCTAGTAGCTGGAATCAAGCAAAATAAAATAATTTTCAGTACCTAGTTCAGTACTGACAGTAAGTATTCCTTGGAATAGTTAAGGGCCATCATTGATTACATGGCTTTAGGTGTCTTGATTGAGACCCAGTGCCTCCCTGGAAAACACAGTTAGACAAACACAGGCTGTGTTGTGTTTGAGTACAGCAGGCTTAGTTCAGGGTTGAATATACTTGCACATAATTTACAGATCAGACTATATACTCCCATAGTCTCCTTTAGACTTTACAAATAAATTTCTATACTTTGTAAACTCTCCAAAACATCTATAAATAATTCTTTTCTTCCTACCACCCCAAGCTTAGCTTTACTTTCCATGTGTGCCTCATCTGTATTTGACTATTTTGTCCCACTTGTACAGCACTGTGGTTGAAAAAATATCACTGACAGGTTATGGAGACACCCACTTCTTGTCTCAGCTGCTGAGACTGCACAATACCTCTCTGAGAAGTTTCTTAAGTAGTGTCATGGCCCTCACATTTATTTGACCTCTAGAATAATGTTCTTCCTCCAGTTCAGCTTTCTCTATAGCTGGTCTGGGTTGTGCTTCAGAGATTTTTCAACCTTTCAAAGAAAACAGATAAAAACAAAGCTTTCCTTAGCAGCAACAGTCCATTTGAAGTCTTATAGATGTTCTTATAATTGCAGCAGCTTTTATGATTGCTTACACCCAGCAGGAATATTTGGCTTGGCCAAACTGGTACCTGTGTAATTTAGGGGAAATCTGGCATCTTAAGTGTATTAGCTGTGTGTTTTTCCTTTCCTCATGTTGTATATTGTCTCTTTGAATGTAGAGCTACTGTTCTCTTTGTTGTTCTTTATATTTTATCAACACACAAGATTTTCCTCATGTTTAAAAAAGAGATTCTCGTCTCCTAGTGGATATGTAGATAACACTGTATTTTTGCTCCAGTAGCTGACATAAGGCTGAATGTGGTAACCTCACTTACTGAATGATTGTGTTGTCATTGGGAATACTCACACATGTAAAATGAGTAGGACTTGGCCCTTTGGTCATATTTTTGTAATAAAAGATAAAATGAGATTTTTAGGAAACTGCAACTTATGACCATAATATTTATGAGGCTGCCAGGACTGCACTGTAAAAATTCATATTATTTAATTCTTCACTCTGACACTAAAGCATCATTTCATTTATATGCAAATAGGAATATGCTGTTTCTTCACTGAAGAAGCTGTTTGAATTATTCAGATTTTATTAATAAAGCTTCATAAATAAGTATTTTTTCTGCTCAATTGGTAGTGGCCAGGGGAGAGAATCTATTTATCAGACTTTGTTATTATGAGTTTCATAACAAAATATGAAGATTTATGGAGTACGTAATTAGACGTTATGTGATTCTAATGGAAACATTGGGTTATCCAGATGAAATACTGTTTTCTTTATGCATTTCTCCTTGGCAGAGGCAATTCTAGAAAATGGACAAACCTGTCCCCATCACTAAGTTCCAAAAAATGCCTATGAAAGGCAGAGAAATTTAATGCCTTTTTTAATCATACTAAATGAAACAGTTTTGAATAAGAGAAGATGCCTAAGCTATGCCAGGGAGAAGCAGGAAGGGAAAATGCCTCCCATGGGCAGAGGTGCTGGTGTGCAGACCAAGGGTTAACCTTGTGTGTGGCAGCACAGTTCAGCCTGAAACCACCTTGTCTTTAAACCATCATTTAGGTGACCAGCAATTAATGTTCCCTTCAGGTACCTATCCTCCTGAGAGTCCAGATGTGAAATACCTGCTGAACATTACAGAGCAGCCCACAGGGATTTATTACTGCATGTTGTAACCCAAGCGGAGTTTTAATCTCATCCACAGAACCTCTGAAATCCACCACAACAAAACCACTGTAAATGAGCAGCAGAGGAGAACATCCAGGCTGCAGGGCTGGTGCAGAGACCTGAAGATGTTTTGCAGGAAAAGTTTCTGGCTTGAATTTTGACATTGCTGGTTGGGTACGGACTGAATTTACTAAATTTAGTGCTGCTCTGGGAGCACATCTTGCAGAAATCTCTCAGCATCTCAAACTTACAAGACTAAGAAATTAGCCTGTAACTGTATACATGACTATTCTTGAACCAGTTTTTTGCATGTGAAATCAGGGTCTGTGAGCCACTATGCTGTCAACTTCATGCAACTAAGCACTTAAGTATATACATAACTTTAAACACAGGGGTAACCCTGAAGGAACTGAACTGGGTTGTGTACTGCTGTTAGCAGCATGTGCCAGGTAGATAAGTGTGTTTGTGAGTGTGTGTAAATGGGCAGGCAGCTACCTGAAGGTTACTGGTTTGGATAACCCAACTACAGAGGCAAAGGATGTTCTGAAAATTTGAAACTCTGCATAGTCATTGTGGACCTAATTCTGGTTAGAGTAAAACATAATAATATACATTAATTCCTACCCTTTAACACATGACCAGGTGTTTTGAATGAGAAAATTCTTAACAAAACCACCCACTTTTCATGCTAGCTTGTATAACCTCTTATTTTATTTTATTTCTATAACATTAAATAAGACCTGAAAACACTACACCTAAAGTATTCATTGCATTAATTTTTGAAGACGAATGAATACTGTAACCCCATAACTTTCATTTCTGGAGTTTAATTAAAAAAGGTCAATATAGTAATGATGGGCCTGGTCATCCTCACCTCGAGCCTCTCTCCACCCTGCCCACCTCCCTATTTCAGCCCAGCCTGGGCTCATTGACTTGGGTTTTGGTGGTGTTGTAGCAGTGCTTTGCTCTTGCTCCTTCCAGCCCTGCTTGGTTGTGGGCTGATGTCCTGGGCTATCCCTGTGCCCAGGGAGGTGATAGAGGGGTGTGGAAGCTGTGTCCTCCCTGCCCTGCTCAGGTCCTACCCACACTGGAGGTCCCTCCCAGCACTCCAAGATTATATTATGCCTGGATTATTACAGGTAAATTTTACTAAGGAGGAAATGCCACACTCATCTCAGTTCTCCTTTACTTCTCTCCTCTGGTGCAAAGATGTACAGCAGAGAGTCTCCATGGAAGCCTTCCAGACCAGGAAGGTTTTGACCCAGGTGTTTCCAGCCTGGCAGCTCTCTTTGCACATAACTGTATGTGCTCCTGGTTCAGACTCCCAGGTTCTTTGGCCAAAGGAAGCAAATACAGAAATTTAAATTGGGCACCACATATCCTAGTTTGGGTAATTAAGCAACCTAATTTTTAGGGTCTCGCAGCCCAGCAGTAAATCAGAACTCCTTGCTCTGAACTTGTAATTTTTTCATGTTGCCACTTCAATTTTTCCTTGGGGCAGAAACACTAAAATCTGAGAAAAAATTATTAATTTCTTGCAATCTCTCGTACTGAAAGTAGTCATATTTCCAAGCCAGCTGCCTCCAATGCTACTGCAGTGCTTGCCAGCTACTGAAGGAATAACAGTACTAAAATTGAATATAGAGCCTTTTTTTTTTGTTGTTTTTTTGCTTAGGATTTTTTCCCCTTTCACTGAGAGGATAACATGCCGTGAAAAGGCTTTATTTAAAGTCTGTACTGGTGCACTGCAGAGCTTGTTCTGTATTAAATTCCAAGGATGAATTCTCTTGTGAGTAGTTTGCTGTGACTTGACTGATTCATTTATTTTTAAAGACAATTGTCTAGGGTTTTTTATTTTTCCTGAATTTTTTGTTACTCTCAGCTACAGGTGATGAAATGAAAACTAGCTTCATTGTTCAAAGTACAATCAGGTGACTTTTCTAATGCCAGAATAAGGTGGTAACTTCTGTGGGCTGGCAAAGGAACATGTTGATGTTTACTGTGGCTTTGGCCCCATGTGACAGGCACAGCTCTGTGTCAGGATACAGCAGAAGGCTTTTCTCAAGCTCTGGCACAGGGAAGGCAGGGATGTGATCATGTGGAAAGGCAGTTCTGCTTCTCCTCCTCCCTGCATGGAAAAGCATGCCATGTTTCTAGTCTACTGTGACCTCTGGCAAGTAAGTGGGAGCCATGTTCTCCTTCTTATCAAGGTACATGTTCAGGTGTCTCAGACAAACCCTCTCCAGACAGGTGAGGTGATGGACCAAATAATACATATGTCTGCATCTGGAATAGACAGGACACTCACTTAAAAATGAACTTTTTTGAGCCCTCAAGTGCCTCAATCTTCTAATGTTCCTTTAAGCATAGAAACTCATCTGGAATATTTTATTATGTGAAAATGCCTTGCCTGTATCTGCTTGCTTTCTGCTGTAATATGTTTTTTGTGGAGAGGCATATAGGACATTAGTTGTTCCAAAATTCTTCCTACACAACACCATTTCTGGAGTTTGTGGATCCCTCTCGAATCCTCAGTGAGGAAATATTTTAGTGCTGTAATTTGGTGTGAACACGCTCCAAATAGTGTGTTTTGCTGCATATGAGCTTTCCAGGGAAACTTTGGTGAATACATACTGATTTTAGTTCTGTTCTTCACTCTGTGGTATGGAAGCCACACGATTGTATGGTAGAGCTACAAAATATGGAAACGATGAGTTAAATTGGTCAAAAGTTATGTCACTACTCAAGAAAGCTGCAAGCCCAAAACACCTGTGAAAATTCAAAAGTAGCACAGAGAGAACTCCAGATATTTTTCCTAACTGAAAATAGATTTTCTACTAGCATTCCCTGAAAGAGGCATGAGGGATGCAATGGTTACTGTTCACATTTTGTCCGTAGGATTTGTCAGCTAACTGGTAACTAATGCATGTATTCAACAAACATGGGGTGTTGAAATGTCCCTGGTTTTGGTACAAATGTGGTAGCAAACTGACCTTTATGCAAGTCCATGGCATTCTCAGACATTGCTCTCTGTCACAGAAATCTCTCATGTTCTCTCTTTTGACCCTCTGTTAACTGAAATTTGTATCAAAGTACAAGGAGTCACTCAGAAACAGGTATTATCATATGAATTTTGAAAAAAAATGGGAAAGCAATAGGATTGGATGGACAGACTGCAAAAAGGATTTTTTATAGATAGCAGAAGCAGTTTTGTAAACAAGGCTGGTAAAACTCTAACAAAGGACAGAACAGTCTGAAGACAGTGGTGCTAAATGGGGGGGTGGGAACTCACAGGAACACTACAGTGCTCACTTGGAGTGGCCGGGGAGAGATGAAGTCTTCATGTTTGTTCTTCTAGGGGAGACCATGAAGCTGTTGTGGAAACATACAACTTAGCAGGGTGTCTTCCTTCAGAGATTTGAGTAAGGGAGAGGAAATAAGGCAACTGTAATGCCTCCCTCCACTATGAACACTGCCTTTCATGCCAGAAGAAAGGCATAGCCTCTCAGCCTTTCTGATCCCTATTATATTCAATATTCTTATAGCCACAGGCTTTGTGTCCAAACCGTTCCCTATCAACTTGGAAAACTCAATTTCCTCTTGTTCTTTATCCAAAATACATCCTTTGGACACAGTTAGGGGTATTCTGTATTATAGATAGTCTGTTTATCCCAGTGCACTCTTGCATAGCACTGACCAATGGGACCTTATTCTCTGCTGACTTTATCTGCATTTGCATTTATACAATGCAAACAAAGCTGTGTATAGTAGTTTTACTTGACAGCATTTGGCATCCACACAGCTCTGATGAAAGATACTTCCTAAGGAGAGGTGAAATGAAAAGTCCAGCCTTAGATGAAAAGGTAGTCTGGAGAAAATCCATGGAGAAAAACAAGGAGAGACATTTTTTAACAGATCCTGCAATCAATGAAGAGCTGGTAGGGACAGCTTAAGATGAAAACTGACATAATTTTACATTAAAATTGGCCTTTAGAGGATTAATTTTAATGTTTCTGCAGGGTGCTTATACTGAGAAGCATTAAGGTCAAAATACAAGTATTTCAAATTTGGAAAGCAAACAGCTTCAATGATAGCTTGAAATAATCAGATTTCTTAATAGGAGACTTCAGTGAGGATGAAATTACGGTAAAAAATAGATTGCTAAGGCAATGAGAGCAGTAATGTGCAGCCACAGGAGAATCAGGGTGTGGAAGAAAGCCAGGGTCAAGGATGAAGTCAGCATCCCAGCCATCAGGGACAGCCCATAGGTCAGACTGGAGCAAAACAAGAGAGTGAGCAGCACATGTATAATAAATGTGATAGGCAGGGCCAAATCCTGCCCAAGCTTACAGCAGTACGACTTCAATGGCTGAAACCTCTTAACACAATGTCACTTCCAATATGATCTAACAACATACTGTAGGTTTTTATTTAAATCAGTGCACAAGGCTAGATTTTCCACTCTCCTATGCTGTTTCTAGGCAATTGTAACTTCATTGTTACTATTGGGGTCTTAGATACTGCTGAATTTCTTCTCTTGTGTATCTTCTATGAGTAAAAATATTGGCCTTCTGTTTTAGCAAGACTAACTTCTTGAAGTTAAAGATCATTTTAGGAAAGAATAATATTGTCCACTATTTCTTGAACAGTATACTATTTTATTCAGATTTTAAAACTGAATTCTTTGTGCATTCTACCCACTGATCCTCATTTAGAGATTTTTTTTTTTGTTTTGTTTTGTTTTGTTTTGTTTTTTGCCACACTGCTCTTATTCATGCTTTCCTTATTTTGGCATCAGTGGTTTAAGAAAAGGATAAAGAGGAGAGTCAGCTCCCAAAATTAATAAGCTGGAAAACTGACTTTGTTTGAAACACCTTTCTTGTCATATCTTTCATACTTGTAGCATTTATATTATTTATATTATTTTGAAGTTGTCACTGATGTGAGAACAGTTATTTTAATCTAACACTTAGCTTTCCATACAAGTAAAGCTGTGCCCACTTATCTGCAAGTATGCATGCACACAAGGATTTACTACTCTAATCTCTAAAGAAGCTACAGGTATTTATGATTTTGAACTTTAGCTTTTAAAACTCTGGTTCTTTTATTCTTGTTGTTTGGCTTAAAAAGAAGCAAACCCCTATGGGTGATGTTACAAATAAAAATCAAAAAATTGCAAATCTCTAAAAGCCGCCACATCCCTGCCCCAAAACTCTAAGGCTTTAGTTACTCTTTTATGTATACTTTCCCTTAGATTAGAGATATAGAGAAGACTACTTCCTCCTTGTTTACATCAGTATAACAGAGGTAGAGTTAACCCTCAGCTCACTAAGGCAGAGCAGCAGTGGGACTGTCTGGGGTTTCCCTGTGCCTGCCACACTTTGGTGCACAGAGCTGCCAACACAGGAGCAGAGAGGCACGGTTCCTAAGAGGAGCATTCCATAGCTGCATGCAGAAGAAGGTGGGAATAGACACAGGAAAAACTGCAGTGCCCAGCTGGCACCATCCCTGGCAGAGCTGCCCCATCCCAGTGGGCACAGGGAGCCCCCAGCAGATGGTGGCACTGAGGCCCTCTCACCAAAGCAGGCTGTCAGAGAGAAGCTTTATACTGAAAGGACAGGAATACATATATCACTTAAGGCATCTAGCTTAAAATATTAAAAAGGAAGACAGAACTATTATAAGGAGAGTTCTTTTAGAAAATTGCCTGTGGACTGTATTTTAATGTTCTGAAGCTGTTCCCTCCAGCTATTTTACACAATACCCAGTTTTCTTGAGTTTCAGAAGTACTAATGATTCAATGGATGCAGAAACATAGAAAGCTCCTGAACTTATACTTGGCTCCAGTGCCTTGAAGTCCTATTTTCAGCTAGTGGTTCAGAACTATAGAGCATTGCAAAGGGGCAAAAAACTCTCTGTAGTGTTAACTGATACCTTCTTTGAAACAAATTAATTTTAAACCAGAGAAATTGAATGTATGTGAATGAAATTGTGTTGCTTTTTCCTGAGAACTGGTAGATTACTAACCTAGATGCTTGGTTTAAGACAACAATTATAGTAATGAAATGCAGCACTGTCTTTTGTGTTTGGTATTTGGGTTTTTTTCCTCTCTTCTTTCCAATATTTCTGTAGATATCTCTTGAGTGTTCTTATGTTTAAAATAGAAATTACTTGAAATACTATAAATATGAATAGAAATTGGGTAAGTAGCAAGCCCCTGTCCCCAATTTAATATGAGAATAGTGCTTTTTTAATCCTTTCCAAAGATATGGCAAACAGTTCCTTGTATAATGTCAAAATATAACCTAGAAATACCATTTTTGCAAATTTCAGTTTTATAGTACTTAAGATACATGCTGTATACTGTCTAGCTATATGAATCGTCATGAGAAAGTTGGCTTGTTTTTATGACAGTAGCAAATAAAGTTGCTGAGATTGTTCACTATCGACATAAAACTAGAAAAAATTTAGATAATACAAATTTATAACTGAAATTTTAAAAAATCCTGCACTAAAAAAAAAAATCATTTTAATGCCTTTTTCTACAAAACTGTTCTGAATGAATTAGAAATTACTGAAGTACTGTTGAAGTGAAGCCATGATCTGCTTGATTTTTACCATAATAAGAATATTCCACTTGAAGACACCAACTTGGCCCAAAGTTTTTATGGAAGTCTCAAAACAACTGCATATTTTAAAACAGAAGTGGTCTTAAAATTTTGCCAGTATAAAAACTTTATTTTTCAAACCGCCTTAGGTGGAAATGTGCTGTTTCAATTTCTGTGTCATTTTAATTTCACTAGCTTTTACTTACCTGTCCTGTCAGCAATGAAAAGTGGTCTTGGTCTGGAGAACAGACTTCACTCTATCCTATTCCATCATATTGTTTGAAATATTCTTCAGCAGAAAAAAGGCAGTTTTAGCAAATTAAAGCACAAACTCCTCAAACATCATCTTGAATCTGTATCAAGTTGTCCAAAGAGAAAGACTAAGCCAAGCACACTGCCTAATGTTAGTATCACATATGGTAAAATCTTACACTGGGATTATGATGCCAGTGGGCTTCCCAGAAATCAACAAAGGAATCACTAGTTACAACCATTACAAATAAAGCTATGCTTTACTACCAGAGAAGTGAGGTGGCAGTGACAGGGAAATCAGTCTGAGTCCTTGAAATCCCTTGTTTTTCAGTGACACATTGTAAAACTGTTTAATTGGCAGGAAAGGAATAATGGTTAAAATGCTTATTTCAGTCTGAATGTGCAGCAGTGGTAGTTTCAAAGGGGAAATTGTGCTGCTGTCTTGTTCCCAAAGATAATTACTGTAGATTATTTTATGCTCTTAGAATGATATGTACTAATACATGTGTGTGCTTATGTTTCTGACTTCCCATGTATGGGGGTCTCTATTTAGTGCTGGGGGCATGTTTCATGCCCTCAATGTCAGATAAAAAGGACCAGGTACCACCCAAGCTGTGTTTTCAACCCTTGAAATAAACACAATGCACACCTATGAGCTGATGACAAAGCATAAAAACTATGAAAGGCAAATTTCGTTTAGTTATTGAGAGACAGATGACAAGAAGCAGTAGTAATGACCTTGATTAAAAGCTTGGAACATATTTGGGGAAATAGGGATTTATTTTTGAAACATGAAATACATGTAAGTAAATGTAACTAGATCTTTCTTTGGGAGCTAACCTAGGCAGTGCTACAGAAGCTGGGATTTCAGGGTCCAGATGCCCCTCCCAGGAACCCCAGCCACTCTTGGAGCCCTCTCCTGTGTGTTTTTGTTTTTGTTTTGGGTTTTTTGAGTTTTTTGTTTTGGTTTGGTTTTGGGTTTTTTTTGGTTTTTTGAGCAAATTTCCTCTGCTTTTCTGATGTCCCTATTTTATTGCAGAGTTGTTACTGTGGTGATAGATCTCAGCTCCATCAGGATAACTGCCTTGTGCCTCTGCTCTCTGCCATCTGGAAAGCAGTGGTTGGAGCTGCCTTGCAGAGCTCTCAGTTCTGACTGGCAACATGATAAATATGTGCTCTCAAACTGCATGATTGCTGGGCTTTGCCTTGACATTTTAGTGCATTTCTCTTGCTAACACTCAAATTTTTAATTACTATTATTTTTAACAAATACTGTGAGTTTTAGTTAATGCTGAAGTTCTGTAGATCTATATTCTGTACCTTGTGCACAGGTGATTAAGATTCTTCCCCATACATATAAAGTAGCTTTGAGAACACCTTGGCACTGTGGGTTTTTTTTGTGATTTTTTAATCTTTTTTTTGTTAAGAGGAGATTTATCCTAACACTTTGTTTTCCTTGGTACTCTTGCTGTTACCACTTCTATTGCCCAAGGAAATGTTTCTACCTCAAATCCCTCTGCTTCCATAGTCTATGCACAGACTGTGAATATAGGCCATAGGTCACACTGGAGAAAACAGAAGGGTAGAGGGAAAAGGAAAAGTTACAGGTCTCAAAAAGGGGGTGACTTAGTGAACTTTAATGGCTTTTTACATGAAGCAACTCAGGTTGGGGATTCTTACAGCCTCCTTGGTCATACCATTCCTGCTCTGTAGAGGTAAAGCCAGAAGAAAGAGCAAAAACAAGGAGACAGGAGATGGATTTATTTTGTATATATATTAATTAAAATACTGTCTGAATATAATGTGAATTTTATCTATCAGCAACTTCTCAATAAAGAAAATAAGACTTTTCATGAAAAAATTTATTTTCACACTGCCTATTTTGTAGTCAGCTTAAAAGACCAAATGTTAAAGTAATTTGCCTAGATGCTGCAAATCTAGCTTGTTTAACAGGAAAGCATGACACTTAAATAAGTACAAAGAAGTAATGAATGGCTACTAAACACTTGAAATTCACACTTTGTAACATTTAGCAATACTATAGCAATAGTTTAGGTTAGGCTGATATTTTTTTCTAAGTTAGTATGACTTGCAGAAACAGTCTGTTAAGGCATGAGTTTTTAATCTTTAGTTTCTTTCATACTAAATTAAACAGTTTTAAGACCTATAAAAAATCCACTTCTTCAATTCAATGTTAATAACATGTGAACAATTTTTCACTTTTAAATATGATTTGACTTTTTGGCTTTTCTTGCAAATGTGGTCCAAACATCAATAATGTCACTAGAAATACTTTGCACAAGGGCACAAATGGATGTATTCTCTTGTAGCCTAGGGTAATGCAGTGATTTGACTGGGGGGTCCCACAAGTCTAAGGTGATTTTCCTGAGTCAAACAGTGGTATTGGCACATATGTGCTCTTTCTACATAAGGTTTAATTATTCCATACAACTTTAAATGGTTTTACCTTCAAAGACCTGGTACAGGCTTGGATCACAAATCTCAATACTGGAGTAACTGCAGCTTTCACTCAGGAGATGGGAGATGTGGACTGAAATCACTTCCCAGAAAGGGAAGGGATCTCAAATGACTACTATAATGCTCTTTGGTAAAATGAGAAGGGAGAACCCTACCCTTCTTTATAGTCATGAGCTAGACTCAATAAATTCCCAAGTTCACTTTAGAGGAAGCCAGGGCTTTCAATTTTCTACAGAATGTTCCAGCAGAAAACACATACCACCTTCCAGAAGAAGACTCACAAAACTGTCAGACTATTATGACACCCTGAATTCTTCTGTAGACAAAGTCCAGTGATCATTCCATCTTTTCTTTGTGTACTTAAATTTACCAATATGTCTGTATGGTCTGGATTAATACATGAAAGCGTTGATTAGTAAATAGCTGGACTAAATATGCAAATTACAAAGTTTTCTTTGAGGCTTTATATGAGAAGATGTTTTAAAAACTTTATCAATGTCAATGTGTCAGCCTGCATTTCTCTGTGAAATCTTGAAACTGCTCTTTCATCTATGTTGTAAACACATCAACAAGTATGTAGAATGTCTTGACTTTGAAATGCTGTCACCTACTTTCTGTATCGTTGTCAGTAGTCAGCTTGTTATAAAAGTGTTTCATATCTAACTCTGTTTCTTTTGGTAGTGTCGACATCCTGCATTTTTCAGCTGTGCTCCTTACTGCCTCTTCCATTTTTATCAAAAATTCTGTGTGACAGAAGTTTGTCTCTTACTTTGCAACATGTTGATATCTCAGGTTTTCCACTGTCACCAAAGCAGTTGTGCTACTTTGAGGATAAGTTGAGTCTGTGTAAACCATCTTCAGTGCTTTGTGCCAAAGTGCAGTGGGATTTTGTACTCAAATGTTTTTGTGATGATGAGAAGTCCCCAAGCTTCAGTCATTGTCTTTACTTCTTCATTTGGAAGTTTCCCAGAATGTGTTCTGTTTAGTGCTGTGCCTACTCTTGAGATGCTCAGCAGTTCGCCAAGTTTGCTTGGAACAAACCCATCTGGTGATGGACAATTTCTTAAATGTGAGTATACTCAGACATTCTATTCGGCTGTTTCTCATGTAATTTTTTTGTTTTGGGGTTTGTTTTCAGAACATATCGGGAACTGGTACAATTACCTCCAGTGCCCCAGTTGGAATCTGAACATCTGTATTTAGTTACTGCATTCCAAAATGTAAGATAGTTGCTACTTTAAAGTTTTGAGTTATACTGTTCCACAAGGATTTTCAGTCCCAAAAATACAATACTGCTGGAGTTCGCAGTGGTACAGATTTGGTTGAGTTGGAAAAAAAATATTCTGTTCAAATGCCTTGGAGACTTGTGCAATGGAATTGCATAAATTTGTACATGAAGGGCAGTGAACTCATGATGAAGTACTGAACAGAGAGCTTAACCATAGAATCCTTTAGGTTGGAAAGGACTTTTAATATCATCAGGCCCAACCCTTAACTCCAAGTCCATCACTAAACCATGTCCCTAAGAACCACATTTGCAGATATTTTAAATCCCCCCACAGATGGTGATTCCACCACTTCCCTGGGTAGCCTGTTCCAATGTCTGTTCCCATGAAGAATATCCAATCTACATCCTGTCTGGTGCAACGTGAGGCCATTTGTTTTTATCCTGATACCAGACACTTGTGTCATTCTTGTGTGTTGCATCTTGCTGCATCTACAAGAGTACAGTTTCAAAGGCGAAGTCATGTTAAGTTCCTATATGGTTTCAGTGCTGTAAAACACAATTTCCTGGTATCTGAGTCAGGAGGGTTGGCTTGTGTCCACTCCATCATCTGCAAGGATGCAAAACACTTCTGCACTTGTATTTTCTGTTGTGTGTTACCTGCACTGCAGTAATATCCCAATGGTCTCCTAAGGACTAGACCACAATTTGTTACCTGTGTACAAGACACACAGTTTTGCACTTAACCTTTTTATGATGTATCAGTAAATACAGTATATTATCAAGCACTGAATTAGTAAATTTAAAATCATAAGGCTTAAGGCAATGATCATAAAAGTTGAAACAGGGAGAAAATATAAACTTTGAAGAATGTATTCTTTCTACCTTAATGTAAGGAGAATAAACTCCATTTTTGAAGAAAGATCAGTGCATGAACTTGTTTCCCCCTCTATCAGTATAGATCACATTCCTGATAACTAACATATCATAAAGAAACATTTTCTAGTTAAGGTATGTTTCAAAACCAGGTTGACATGAACCAGAGATCAAACAAAATCTGTATACACGGACCTACTTTGAAAAAGCTAAGGATCTGTAGGGTGTTCAGATCATATAGTCTGCAGAAATTTAATTGGCATACTGTTGATGTTTAACTTAAAATGCACAGCATGGATACAGTAGGGAAGATTATTAGAAATAACTGAGTAAGTAGGCTGTCATCCTAGGAAAGACAGTTTCAAATTAACAGAATTATCTTTGGAATACATATGTGTCTTAGCCCTGCCTACATCAAGCCATTAATCATAGTGGCTGGACCCCCCACACTTTGCATATGGCTCACACTGCTGCTTTAAACACTGTTTGTGGTTGTTTGTGGTCATTCCACCTTTAATCAGTACAAATTTAATAATTAGGACGTGACCAGGGAAGGCAGAAAGTGAAGATGAAGTTTTCTAGAAATATTTGGATGAGCATTTCAAAGAGAATAGTACCTAAAATATTTTTCCCCGAACAACATGGAGTGGACATAAAGCCAAGAAAATTAATTCCCTTGAGGAGGAATCAGACACATAGTTGGTAAGTGGCCATAGTGTCATGATTTCCTCAAATCACTGTTTGCCAAAATAATAAAACACATTTGAAAAGATACAAACTTTCTTCTAAAGAAAGTGTTAAGTGTAAAACAAAATGTATTCTAAAAATTCATAATGTATCAGACCTGTATTTTCAAAACTTACAAATTTTCTTCTGTTCCTTGACTACGGACAAATATTTATTTTTTTAAAAACAAAAAAAATCATTCCAGGAAAATCTATAGATTTCCTAGTATACTCATCTATTTAAAGGAAGAACTCTAAAAAATGTTACTTTTCAGGAGTTCTGAATATATTTTTTTAATTATAGAATTATAATTTCCAATCCAAAGCAAGAAATCTTGCTGACAGGAAATATTTTCAAAGGGCATGAGCCATCAGAGGATCTGGAATCCAGATGTTAGCTGTATAGCTGGTAAACAGAATTGATGCATAATAATTTAAAACAAATAGCTAATAAAATAAGAGCATTTGTTGTGCTTCTGTTGAGAACTAACTTCAACAAAATTGCTCTAGCTTTAAAAAATCCATTCCGTCCCTACCTTTAAAAAAGTACATTGTTGGAATGTAAATAGATGAAACTAGCCAGATATTTTCCAAAACAGTGGTTGCAGATGTAACTTTCAGGTTTGTCATTTGTACAAAAGCAGACTCCACAGACACTTTTCAATGAGACATTTTTTATTTCATTTTTAAGGGAAGCAGCAATGACTTGGATCCTAGGAGGTACATTCAAAAGAACAAATATCACTACAGCCTTAATCTCATTTTCTTTCCTTCTGTGTGTCTTTATTTTATCTGCTGAGCATTTGATTCAGATATACAGGAATTGTAAAATATCAGCTATGTGAACTATAAAGTCTATACTCAATATGTATTCTCCTTTGTTTATGTGCAAAATTGCTAATGTCTCTATAGGACATAAAATAAATGCTTGTACATGACAAGATTTGTTCAGGGTGGAGTTATAAACGTGGAATGTGCTTGTTTTGTTAATTTGAAGCATGAGACTAATACTACACACAATGGAAATAGTTCTTGGTTAGTCTATACCTGAGGGATTCATCTCTTAAAAGTGTTAAAAAATGCAATAAAACCAAAAATGTATACGGGTAAGAAACTGAAAAAGAGAACAAAGGTAAAAAAAATACAGAAAAGAACACTTTCTCTACCTCGCCATGAAGAAAAACCAATAGTGCTAAAACTATTTTAGTTTAGCCACATAAAAATCAAAGTTCAGGAGCTAAACTTGGCGGAGCAGCATGTGCTGGGGGCACAGCAGGAGCAGGAGCAGGAGCGGTCTGTGCCCTGGGGAGCAGCGCCGGGCCAGCCCTGGGGCGGACACGCAGAGCAGCATTGCCACGGCCCCGGGGAGCCGCGTTTAGCTCTCAGAAGACCCAAGTTTGCAAACGCTTACACACGTGAGTAACTTCAGCTGCCACAAATCCACTTATTCACCTGCTTTCAGTTTTTGCAGGGGTGCTGCAACATCCGGCCCACGTTTGTAAATCCTAGCCAACGTGATAACATGGAAAAACCTCTCCTTTTCCTCACCTAGGTAACTTCATTTTTGCTGTATTTTTATTTGTACTTTATTTTACTGGAAAAGGTTGCAGCTGTAAACATTTTTTTAATTATTGAGTTTTACAACTTCTTTAATAAATTAAAGATGGCAACCACCTCAAGCACTAATAAAAAATCATGTAGTCCAGGGGTTGCCTGAGATTTCATGCTTTCTAACATTTCTCAGTGATTTCTACCATGAGGAAGGGTGCTTTTTAGAGAACAATGGTTTTTCATGTCTCTGAAATTGTGGATAAAGCTCAACAAAGGAAACTGAGAGAAGTCAGCACCGATTGTGAGCTCGCTTACATCTTCCTACTTCTCTACGCTCGATTTGTTCAGTTTGTAAGTTCTGGAGAAAATGGAATGTTCTAACAGCTCTGTATTTAGCAAGTATGAGAATTATTCTGTTATCATATGGATCACTGACCAATGTCTGATGTTCATGATTTTCTAGTTGTGTTGCTCCAGAACATGCAAGTTTATGACTTAGTATGTGATCTCTATGAGCTGGAAAGACTCAAAACATATGGCAGATCAGATGTTAGGCTTGGGGAAAATCAAAAATTAAACTGTCTCAGAGCAGTTGAGAGACTGCTTTGCTATATATTTTATGTGATTTGTGTGTGTGTTGAGGGAGATGTCACCTAGGGAAAGGAATCGAAGAAAAAAATAGCTTTAAAAAATGAACTGTTTGTATTATGGCTTTAAACATTAAAGTCTGGTCAGCTAAAAGCAGATGTTGTGAACTAAGATGGAAACTTGCCTGAGGCCAGAATCAAAGAAGGCATTTACTAATAGTAAGAATGAAAAATGCTTTCTGGTTTCAGAATTTATTGTAAGCAAAAAATGAGTGCTTACTGCATGCTTATAAGCACAAACATTTTCCCACTTTTACTCAGATTACTGAATGATGGATTTAGAATCTAATTTCAGACAGTGGGTTCATTACCAATCCTGACTGTATTCTAAGCTCCTTATAAAATCTTTTGTTGTTCCATGCTGGCCAAGATCCTGTCATGTTGGAAGTAGGAATTAAGTGCTTCTCACCTTTGGCTGCCTGCCCAGTAATTAGATGGGGAGGTGAGTTAAAGCATCTAAATGAGTGGTATAAAATTTGGAATATTGTAATACAACACAGTTCTGATGCAAGTCTTTTAGAGGGAAGAATAAATAAAGGAAAGACCTGAATATACACTAGATAGTAAAAATGAACGTATTATTTCCTGCACTGAATTCTTAATTGACCTGGGCTTGCACAACTTGAGTGAATGCACATGTAAATATGCACAATGTTGAAGAATTTGAAATGGAAAGTTAAAAATTAATCAATATTTTCAAGAAAGAAAAACAAAAAAATTGATTAAATAAAAATTATTTATGTTAAAATCAATCAGTATTTGAGAAAATATTCTCCTTTTCATCTATTTATGTATGAGGAAATACATATTTACAGTAGCTGCCTCTATAGTATTTGTTGAATGTCATGAAGCTTTGAACCAGCTTAAAATTTAGACTTCCTTAGACAGTTGTGCCATTTATTTAAAATTTGCTAGCTCAAAAGCTACGCTCTAATGGCAAGTCCAGAATTTTAAGTTGCAGTATTTCAGAGGGAAGAGGGGTAATACTGCATTTTACAAATACTTTGTGATATTGTTTCAATTCATATAATTTGAAGAATTTTGTTGCACCACTTGAGCAGCAAGGAATAGACATTATTATTTTCAAAAATCCACTAAAAGGATCAGTATTTTTGCTATCTTTATTTATTCCTGCAGGAATAATTTGCCTAACTGAGTCGTATGGCTCAGGAATCAGCTGCCTTTTCAAATTTACATCAGGGTCGAAGTGAGTAAGGACTTTTCAAGAGAGCAGTTCCCAATAAGTCCATGCGTGGACAAGCTCTAAATCCAGCACCGGTGGAGTGTCTCCACATTGCTCTCTGGCAGTTTTGATGGGGAATTGAGGCCCATCCTTTGGCATTAGAAGATTTCCGAGTAGGGAGTTTGTCAGGTGCCGCGCCCGGGCCGCCCCTCAGAGGGAAGGCGGCGGGTGTGAGGTGCTGTGAGGCCGCTGTCAGGCGGGTCCGCGCCCTCCACTTCGCGCCGGCCGCGAGCCCCGGAGCGGCGCGGGAGCGCTGAGGGAGCGCCGGGCGCGCACGCTGCGGGGGAGGCCGGGCCGCCATCGCCCTTCCCGCCGGCCCCGCTGAGGCGGCTCCCGCGGCCGCCATCTTGCGCGGTGGAGGCGGCGGGAGGCGCTATCGGTGAGGCGGGAGCGCAGAGTTCTCCTTCCTCGGTGGAGGAGCAGGGGCCTGGCTGTGAGGGGCCTCAAGGCCTCCCAGGGCCCGGGGACACCGCAGTGAGCTGGCGGTGCGCTCTGGCAAATTGCGGTTTTTGGGGGTCAGCTCCCCTGAAGGTTGTGACCTTCGCTTTGGGCCCCTGGAGAGAGCACTGTGGTGAAATACGTGGACTGAAGAAAGGATTTGTTTTAGGGGGAAGGTGAAAAGTAAAGTGGCTTCAAAACTGAGCAAATTCCCTTGTGGCCTGCAGTGTTTGTAGTAAGGTGTTTGTTAAAGCAGATACATGAGAGAGGTCTTTGCTCTCAGGATTTGGCAAACGCCTCTCAGGAAATGTGAATCTGTGGTCTGTGCTGCTCCTGCAAACACCTACTCCCTCATTCTGCCATCTGGAATATGCATTTCCCTGTAGAATCCAACAGCATTAAGCGTGTGGAAAAGATTATTTGCTCCCTAACCATCTTGGAAGCGTTTTGGGCTCCTCCCCACCACTCCCACCCCTGCTTTTTGTGCTTTTTTCTTTTCCTTTAAAAGTCTGAGAGACTTTCCGCTGTTTCCCAGCTGGAGCAGGTGGGTGAATGCAGAGCTGCATAAAGGAGTGTGTTTCTTTCAGATTTCCAGTCTCGTAGAATGACCATGACATCTCCTACTATTTTTATTTACATTACCAAGCAATTGGGATTAATAGAACTCGTCAAGGAAAAAATTACACAGAGAGCAGAGCAGGGGTCTGGGAGATCAAACATTGTGTATAACAAAGGCTGCTCAAGAATGGGAATCGTAAATCTAAACTATTTAAATGGAAGTTGTGTAATCATATATTGATGATTCCCCACCTGAGGTAGGAAAACCATTTCATACTGGTGTGCAGTATTTGCAGCTCCATGAAGCTGATGTAGCAGTGGTTATTCACTTGGATAGGCACTAATACAGATTATTACTACTTCAATAACAACTTGATTAGTGCTCCTCAGTTACTTTCTGCTGCCACTATTGATACCAAGCCTGAGAGCTCCTGCTTTAGATTATTGACACTATAAGCATGGAGGCAAAATTAAACACCTTTGTTAGATTTATCAGTGTAATTTCTAAATTCTAGATTTATTAATGTGGAGGGGGAAGTGGCGAAACCTGGCAGTGAGGGAGTGGCAGAAATTGACAGAAGTGGTACTCCTTAATGTGTGTAAAAGGGGCATTGACAGATTCTTGTTTGAAGTTTTTCACTGTGTTCACGGATAGTTTTGATTACATGCTCTATATTCTGGTATTGTGAAATGTTTTCTTTCTGAAATATGAAACCACTCTCTGGACTATTTGAAGACTTGCAGGTTCTGTGAAAGATAAGTACTTTTACAAATTTTGATTCACAGCTGACAGTCTGCAGTAATTAAGTAAACCTGAAGCCTGTTTGCAAAGCCCTCTTAAAGATCCATTTCATATGTTACTAATGAGATGCTGAAATACAAAAGAAGCGTCACCTTTAGTTTTGTCTCTGTAGATAAAGAAGAAAGCTTTGCTTTGTTATTTTACCTCCAGAGTTGGCTTTTATTGGACTTTGTTTTTATTTTACCATTTTTTTCAGTGAGATTTCTGACTCATGAAATCATCTGTGTGGTATTCTTTCAGTAAGATATTTGCCTTTTAAAGTTGTCCTCAAGTAAAATTAAGAGCTGTAAAACTTCTCAACAGAAATGCATAAAGAAGCATTTCTAATGCCTACAGATGGTGCTAAATGAAAAACATTGAAATTAGCTGCAGTATTTTTAATACTGATGTATACAATAAATTATTTAAAAATAATCTTTGGTCCTGATGTTTTAGAACAAACCTGTTAACAACTTCAAGGTGTTGGGCCCGTACTCCAGTTATCCAGGTAAGCAATTTGTATGTTTAAAAAAGTCTCATTTGCTTGTAAATTAAAATAATTGTTGAGGTAGCAGTGTAATTTTATGTTTTTAGATAACAGTATAATTTTGTTTTGCAAAAACTTGTCAGACTGTGATCATAACAAAACAATTCAAGAAAAAAAAATATTGGCTGCAGTTGTATAAAACAATCACAGAATATGCTGAGTTGGGAGGGACCCTCAATGATTATCGAGTCCAACTCCTGGCCCTGCACAGCACCATCCCCAAGAGTCACACCATGTGCCTGAGAGCATTGTCCAAATGTTTCTTGAACTCAGTCAGGCTGGTGCTGTGACACTGCCCTGGGGGGCTGGTCCAGTGCCCAAACACCCCCTGGGGGAAGAACTTTTTCCTATTATCCAACCTAAACCTACCCTGACACAATTTATTAGGGGACTTTATTAAGGCCATTATCTTGGGTCCTGTCACTGGTCACCACAGAGAAGAGATCAGTGCCTGCCCTCCTCTTCCTCTCATGAGGAAGCTGTAGAATGTGATGTGTTCCTCTTCTCTAGGCTCAGTCTTAGCATTGTTCTTAGATTTAAATACTTTAACATAAACTTTATTTGGATTTTTGCTCCTACCCACTTTTTCTTCCCAGATATGTCACTATAGTAAAGGGTGCTGCAAGTGCTACCCTACAGGGCTTTTTTAGCAGAAGTAATAGAAACCATATTTTATCAGGAGAGAGATTCTCTATTAAGGAGAAGAATTATTAAGAAAGATTAAGAATGCAGTCAAGAGCTATAAAAGAAAACAATATAGAAATTAAATATTGGCACTTACAACTAATAAACTTTGTATTGCTTTAGACAGGTTCAAGTCTAGTAATTTTTTTACGTTTTCTTGTGCTGCTCTTTACAGACTTCATATTTGGTCTAAAAATGTTCAACTCCGCAGACATGGTCTTTTCACTGGATAATTTATTTTATGAAAAACCAGATATGAGACAAAGGTAAATCTTTGTTATTAGCTATATATAATTGTTTTCCAAACTGAATCATTTTACACTGTTTTTTCTAATGACTCACTTTTTTATCTACTGATAGAAATGTGGGGTGAGAAATTTCTAGCTCCATAACCCATACTTTGAAATGATTCTCCAAGAACATTCAACAATGCAGGTGTATCTTAGGACTATAAGAAATAAAGATTACCAGAAGTTTTGCCTCTGTAATTTTATGTTATTAGAAGTCACCTGAATTGAAGAACAAGAATATGTTTTAGCAGGAGAAACAATAGATTATTTATGACTAGTGATTTTGAGCTAGTTGTTGTAGAGGGTGCTTGAACAATGCTTTTACTTCACATTTGTGTCTTAAAAATAGGTGTCTGGAAAATGAAGAGTGTAAAACTTGGTTCATTGCACCTGCTCCAACTATTGCTGAAATTCCAGCTGCAGAGGAGTTACAGCGGGAGCTGGAAAAAAACTCAGCCAACACTCATATGGGTAAAGTGTCAGAGAATAGAATGTCAGAATTACTTGAATGGTTGGAAAAGACATTTAGGATGATCAAGTCCACCCATAAACTTAACACTGTAAAATCCTACTAGACAGTAATACTTTACATTGATAATAAATTACTCAACAAATAATTAGTGTGGAAGATCATTCCTCTTTTGCTGTGAAATATGAAATACTCTAGGTATGCAAGTAGAGACAAAGAATTTGTATTTGAGTTGAGAATGGTGATGTTTGATGTGCCAGGAGCACAGCAGCCCTCTTTAGGCATATACATGCTACAAGTTTACTGTGCAGAAGTGAGCAAGGTAAGATGTGGAATCAAAATTTCAGTTACTGCACGTTGTTTTGTGAAGCATTGTAAACGGGAAGTGGCTGTAAGAGCATAATGTTGTCACATGGACCTGATGGCCTATCTCCCACCCAAGGAACAGAGAGCTTATTATGAAACTCACTTTTTTCTTCCCTTTTTTGTGGCTTTAATCAAATTACTTAGGCAGCCAAATTTGAATCTGGTCATTAATTGCCACTAAGTGGCCTATTCCTAGACATTCAGGATTATATTAAGAAAATTTATTTTAAAGAATTTCATTGCTTTATCTCAACTAGATTTGTGCATTTTTTAGCTGTTGTGCTGGTTTATGATATTCTCTATATAGGAATTTTTCTAAAACAGAAGGTGGGTTTTTTCTTCTTTATGCAGGAATAACTCCATTAAGAGCTACTTATGCAAATGAGCTTTTTGATGTTTGTAGAATTAGAACTCTTGGGGTTATCACAAACAGGGCATTGTAATTTTGAGTTTCTAGATGGATAATATTTAAATTAAGACAGCAAAATAGGGCTGTTCTGTTATCTTGTTGCATTTAGTTGCTTATTTCTGTTCCTGCCTTTGCCTTCCTGTTGCCAACAGCAATGCTTGCTGATCTGGTCAGCCAGATCAGGACGCTGATTCTACTGAGAATTAACCCTGCAAAATGTTATAATTAACCAAGATTATGAAACCAGCCTGTCACCAACATCAGGACTAGTTCTGACTCTTGAGATTGCAATGTTTTACCTCAGCTGTTTGTAGCAGGAACTTCAAACTTGGTCATTGTGTCATTTTTTTAAAAAGATCATCTTTATTCTGGGACAGGGTGAAGAGTTCTGTCATACAAACTATTTTGTCGTTCTGAAGCATAGTTTTTATCCTTTACTTTGTATAGGAAGGAAAGAAAGGGACCTTGTTTTTATAATTTCTAATTGACAACACGTGTTACATTCATTAGCATAAGTCATAAAATACACACTAAAGTTCTTGCAATAAGACAGAAATATCAGTTTGTATAATGGATGGGAATTTGGCTAAGTCTGTGTGAAAGATACTTGATTAAATGACTGTGAAGAAGAATATGAATATTAATGAAATAATAATTTATAGGTTTTCTAGGAGGAAGAAAGCACGAGAAGTTTATACAACAATGTGAGAGTGAGACAGAGGAAGTAGAAGATAAATCATCAGCACCTGTTTATTTTGGTATAGCCCCTCAAAAAGAAGTCCTACAATTAAGTCTAGGAGAAAGAGATAAAATTAGTTTTGAGCATGAACATCTTAAAGTGGTTTCATCTTTTCTCTCCTTTGATGAAAATAAATCTAAAAGAGTAATAGGTTTTTCTCAGCAACTGCAAAATAAAGCATTAAGTGAAAACAGTGATGATGAGAGTGTCCATTCAACATTGAGAAAAAGGTATGTGTCAACTCAGATAATTTATCACTGTCAGAATCATTATTTTAGATAAATCTGTTGAACACAAAGTTTGGGATCCTTCAATTGAAGGTACTTTAGCAGGCTCCAGATGCTAATTCTTTCAGTATAAGAAAAGAAAAACTGCTTCTTTTTGGCAATATTTTAGTACTTGCATTAAATGTGTCCTGAGCTCAGCCTCATTCATGAGAAAAGTAAGTATTGGGTTTGTTGCTTAAATTTTAAAGAAATTTTTAGAAAGCAGAGCTTTTGGAAAATACTGCTTTGAATTCTTTATCTGCAAGGAAGAAGGCTGAGATCATTTGCTTTGCCAAGCAGAGGTCAGGCAGTCAGGAATACCTTGAGCAGTTCTCAGTGAGGTTTCAGTGCTTCCTGGGAGGAGAGGTTTTGTTGACAAACTGCTATTTTGTGTCCAGCTCCTCCGTTCCTCAGAACCTGGATGTCTCTATTGGTTTTAATGATGCAAAAATTTGGAGTTAATCTGCTATTAGGAGTCAGAGCCCATCTGGACAGGCAATTTATTCTTTCATGTTCTTTCTGGAATGAAAGGAAAATTAAAATGTATCTTGAAAGGAGTCTTCAGATCAGATTACATAAAGTTAGATACAATTTTATTATCTATCTTACCAGTTCTGCTGCTAATACAAATTTATATCTAATATTTTTCAAATATTAGATAAACTGTAGCATTACAACAAACTAATGAAGATTCTGGATCTTTTGCAGCTTATTTAAAAAGTCTGGCAACATGCATAAAGCCGGTTCTGTTGATGTGAAAGAAATTGGTACTTACTTGAATACAAGTGAAAACATCAAAGAAATGACAAAAGAAGGCTTTTTGAGAAATAATCATCATGCTTCAATAACTAAAGACTCAGATTTTACTTTGCATGGGGTAAATAATGAGGAGGTTGTGTCTGAAAATGGAATTAAAATTCAATTGTTTTCTAATGCTTCAGAGATTCTGGATTTGACAGGTAATTATTTTTATTCCATTTCAAGAAAAATAGTCCATTGTCTGTCTTTGGTATATAATAATAAAGGGTATCCAAGATCTGAGGTAAAGTGAAGAACATTTTCCCAATAGCTCAAGGTGAAATAATTGGCTAAAATTGATAGTATGTATTGCAGTCCTGTTGAGCTTAATTGTGTTGCTGTTTAATATGAACTGGCTAAACAGTTTATGAACAAGATTCACATTTTCAGAAGTGCTAAGTAGTGTAAACCTATTTGAACATGTCACTCCCCATCCCCTCAGCAATTTGAAAAAAAACCAAAACAGCCTTGTCCTTTCTTGTGGTAAAGAGTTTAATCTGCATTTGAAACCAGAAAAAGAAAATGAAGTGTTTATTTGTGGTGTGGCTCCTATTTGTGCCTTTATAGAAATAGATTTTAAGTAGGAGATACCTAGAAAATGGAGGGAAGTGGTGAGATTTTTATGAAATTATAAAATCCTTGATTTAGATTTTTTTTTTTTTGCTTTTAACAGTTTTTAACTGAGTGCAGTTTATTCTAGATTTTAAACTTTTTGGGACATGACACCTCTGTGAAATGTACCTTGTGTGCCTGACTAATTACCACAGAAATATGGAGTAGAAAATTATTTCTAGCAGAAAAACGTAGGGCAGAGTGGTGGCTTAGGATAGGATTTGGAAATAGGTCAGGAATGAAAAGCAGGATTCCTGTCTGACTGCCTTATGAGCAGTGGTGATTCCATTGTGGGTGAGGGGACAGCAGTGGATATCATTCACTTTGCCTTCTGCAAGGGTTTTTGTAAAATCACAGAGTGGTTGAGAAACACCATCTTCCACAAGATTCTGGTGCCCCCGGGATGGCACCGGGAGTGGATCACCAACTGCCTGGTGTAAAAACAGTTGGCTGGGCTCGGAGTGTGGTGGTGAACAGGTCACACTGCCCATGTGCTGCATGGGGAGTACTGCAGGGGTCTGCCCTGCAGGAGGGGGCTGACAGCAATCTCATGAAATTCAGCAGGAACAAATCCACAGTCCTGCCCAAGGGAAAGATTCCTCTGGGATGGTTTGACTGAGGGCAGCTCTTGGAAAAGTGCCTGGGGTCTGGCAAGTAGCCTGCTGAACTTGAGTGAGCAGTGTCCCAGCACTAACAAAGGCCAACAGCATCCTGGGCTTTGTTAACAAAGCCAGGAAGTTTAGAGGAGTGATTATCCCTTTCTTGGCGCTTTTGAGACCACAACTAGATAACTGCATCAAATTTTGAGCTTTTGGTACATGCAAGACATCCTTAAACTGGAGTGAGTTCATCCAAGGGCCACCACGATGATCTTTTCCAATGATGAGCTAGTGACCTCCCTGTCCTATCCCATCATCTCCTTTCTATCACCTGGACCTTGCTGCAGCCTTGAAGCTCCTTACAGAACACACAGCTTGGGGACAGGAAGATGTCATGGTTATTGGTTGAAAATGAATCTGATTTTTTAAATGCACTATTTTTACTTCTTTAGGAACTACAGGAAGAAAATTGGAAATTTTGAGGGCTGTTACAGAAATACGTATCCTTGTATTTGCTGGATCTGATTTTCCTGATTTTATTACAGTGCTTTTACATTTGCAAAATTATAATGTTTAATTTATAGCCATAGAAATTAATGCATTACATTCTAATAGTTTCAATTTGTAGCATAATGCTGGGAATCAAATGTTCAATAGGTGTTTATCCTTTTGACTTTCAAAGCTAGAATGAAAAAAACCACAACTTTTAGATCATTAATTCCTAAGAAAGCTTATTCTTATTTCAGTTGTTCAAATTTTATCCTCAAAACCTTACTTTAAAAATATAAAATGTAAAATTTTAATTTGCATAATATGTATTTCTGCCATTTTCTATGCAAACACACATATACACATATATCCCCATATACTTTAAATGAAGGAAATGTGAATTATTATTTAGGCTTATTAGGAAAACTGAATCTTATTTCTGTTCCATTTTCTTAGAAGAAAATTAACTTCACCTATTCCTTGTTGGTCTGTACCTATGTTTTAGTGTGTCTATACTGTATTTCTGTTATTTAAGCAGATTTTACCATAATTTTCTTCTTGGCCCTGCCTTGAACATGAAATATAATCGAACATTCATCTATATCTATGAAACTTCTGGATTTTTTACGCAGTCTTCAGTATTTTGTTTCCAGGAATCTATCAAATGGTAGCTTAAATATCAGGAAGAGGAAATGTCTAAATTTAGGCACCTTAAATTCATGTACATAGCTTTAAAAGTCACAATTTTCAAAATGAGTAAGGATTCCATTATTGTGAGTTTACCAATTAAGGATCATTAGCGTTTTGCAGTTTGAAAATCACTTTTTAAAAGCAGGGTTTTTAAATAAGTTTTTTTTAAAGAAATCCGTATTTTCTTTAGTCTAATGTTATTTGCTTATCTTTACCCATTTTTAACTGCTTTTATTTCTTGCTTTACTCCAGTATCTTTTCCTGTGTAGTCGTTTAATGTAACATGGATCTGAGGCCTTAGCAGTTCATTGTTCGTGTTGCTGTCGGTGTCATACTTGGCTGTGTGCTCATCCTCAGCCTGATGAGATGGTCACAGTCAGGCTGCTTGTGTGGCTGCCTGCAGGTCCAGACAAGGATCAGCTCACTTATCTGGAGCTGTAACCTAACAACACTCTCTCTTCATCTTCTGCATATTTTAGATAAGGATGTTGTCTGAAGAACATGCATTATTGGCAACTGAAAAGTGTCTTTAAAACCACAGTCAGCACTAGTGATCATAGGTGAATTTTTTTGCTACTGTTGTGTCTGGGCATACAGTGTTATTGTAAATAATTTGTGTTGTATTACAAATGTTATGTGACCACTAACAGCTTAGATAAGCTAATAGCAGTGTTCTGCTTGTTCTTGTATCTGGTTTGTTCCTTGCAGCTTCACATTCCATTACTGTATGCCATTCCATGAAGCCTATGCCAGGGAGGAGGTTCTTGGTTATTGGTATAATCCTGAGACCTCTCAAATAGGTTGTAGTTTTTTCAGTGATAGGGAATATATGGCACACCAAGAATCTAAAACTACTGAATAATTTAATATGTTACTTTTGGATAACTTTTTACAAGCCTGTGAAATATTGTGGTATGTTTTAAGTTTGCATTTAGATTGCAAGAACAAGATGCGTTTACATTCCCACAATTTTATAATTTACGCTTTAGTATTTTAAATTCCTTAATGCTCTCAAGCGACCCAATTTAGAAGTATTTTTAAGGAGTTTCCATATTTTAACTATGCACAGTCAAAAGCTTTGGATGATGTAAGTATGGAACATAAACTGCAGCTGCAAGTAGTACTTTGTAGATAAATTTAAGTGGTACTTTGATATTCAAAGCATAAAAGGGATTAGAAAACTATACATAGAACCTCTTCCTGGAATTGTTTATCAGAGTTGTGCTTATCTGGGAGAAGAGACCAGAAGAACTTTAAAAAGTGTTTTCCTCATGAAGTACGTTTGTGTGAAGATGATAATTATATTTACATTTATACATACAGATTAGTAATACATTTGCATGGAGGAGGAAGGGTGTTTGAGTGGGTGAGTGATGCTGCAGAGGAGGAAAGGGAAGAATCAGTTTTGTCAGAGGAAAATAAGGGAGCCTGACTTGGACATACCTGGCTGCTTGATGGTGGAGGGTAAAATGTATGGGAAGGAAGCAGAGTAATGCAAACCTTTCACTTATCATTATTGGAAACTTAACAGGACTTGGCAATTCTTTCCTAGCTTTTATATACGGATAGGAACTTTGTGATTTGTGCTCCAACTGGCTCTGGAAAGACTGTAATGTTTGAACTAGCTATTACCAGATTACTCATGGAAGCCCCACTGCCTTGGTTAAATATTAAAGTTGTTTACAGTAAGTATTACGCATCTTTAAACATTTTGGTGACAGAGCAGAAAATGTCATTCTGCGAATGCAGAGATCTGGAGTGAGTCCGGGAACAATATTGAGATTAAATACATTAAGATATTACAACCTACTTCATTCTTTAAAAAGTTGGTTTAGAGTTTATTTGTGGTACCATTGTAACTATTATTAGTATTTAACAGCATTGTGTAATTGTAGTGTTCAGCATTGCCTGTACAAATAAAAATTAGGAAATCCTGTAGCAGTTTGCCCTCCAAGAAGGCGAGATGTACACAAAAAGGTAAGGAGGAAGCAAAGGAAACTAAAACAAATTCTTAATGCATGGTTTATGGCTGACACTATCTTTTATATGGCTGGCTGTTGCTCTGAGAGGAGGATCAAATTTTCCAGTTTTCACTTACCTGGCAAAGTTTCCTGCTGTTTTCTGTATACTGATTCAGAGGCACCAGAGCTGCGATCTTCATGAGTTTAACTCGTCTGTGTAGAAATACGAAAATACTGGGAGGTAGTTACACCAATTTCATTTTTTGTTCTTTCCTTCCTGGAGAACTGAGTTCATATAATGTAAATTTGATTAAATTTTTGTCCCAGTTTTAATTTATTTGTACACTGATATTTTTGTCAGCCTTGCTGTTAGAGGTTTCATCCTTACATTTACAAAAGCTTAATTTTTTTTATTCCATTTTGTTCAATTACTTATAATAAAGCTAGTGTTGCTTTAGAGTTTACTTTGTATTGTAAACTGATCTTTGAAGCAGGTATGTGCTACAGGTTCTCTGTCAGCTGGACAAGGTTGAGTGTATGGTAATAGTTTCCACTTGCCTTGGTAGAATTGATACAGTTTGGTTGGTTGGGACTGTCAGTAATGAAGCAATTACCAGATAGTGGAGTTAGATCTGCTGACCTTTCCAGATTCCACATTGATGGAGAAAGAGACTTACCTGTTTTCTGAATGTTGGAACAGAGGTGGTAATGAGACTGTGTCCTCCTGATGTGAGCACTGGGTCCTGGTTCATCAGTGGCCCCATGTATGTGAAATAGTTTGCAGTAGTTCTGTAGAGTTTGCCAGTAGCTTTACATCAAAGGACTGGTGACTGTAGTTCCAGGAGCCATCACTTGCTTCTCGCATTCTTGCATTGCTAAAGATGATTAGCTTGGTGATTTTGTGAATTACTTGCTGGTAGCTTAATCAGTTTTCTGAGCTAATTATTTCTCTGATAGTCTTATGAGATTTTACACTTCTTTCTGAAGCAGAGACTGGTTTCTTAAATCTATTTGTTTTAGGGATAATTTATTATCAAATATGCAGAAATCATTCATATTCCAGTGCCTCTAGCCAACCTAGAATGTAATCACTGCAAGGTCTGTTATACTGGGGCTGTTTTCAGGTTGTGCATGGATTGCCTCTTTCACTTAAATCACTGCATTTTCCATATAGATTAATCATCCAGTATAGCCTTACATATGCTGTTAATATCAGCCCTTATTGAGAATCACATCTCATTTCTGGAAAACAAGAGTCTGCAAAAGTACGGTGTGTATCCTTAGGAAAAAAAAAATTAGATTGTTTTAGGACTCTATTAATGAGAACCAGCATGATGACTGCTACCTGCTATGTTAGCTGCTTTGTATGACCCTACACTTATCTGTACATTTGATTTCTATAGAATGGCAGAAGAAATAAAAGTCTGTCTCTTGCTCTTGGATGGTTTCTCACTTATATTATCTTTTCTCTCTGAATATAGAGTACTCAAATCATTTTTAACTGGGAAAAGGTCGGTATTTGTATGATCTTCCATTAGAAAATATGTATTTCCTGTGGTTTCTTCCATCTGTGAGAAAACCTTTGATAGCTGAATGATTGTTTCCAACAGGACACAGGATTAAGAGAGAGCATAAATAATCATAATTAAAAAGTTCTGTTTCTGCTCGCTGATGAGAAGAACTAGGGCCCAAAGCTCAACTCTACTCTATTGATTGTGCACATAGAGTAGGATAATAAGGACAGTAACGCCAGTTACAGATTTTATGGTTCTGAAAGCAAAGCTGAAAATTAGGGAAATTAAATGCAAGAAGGCATTTTATTAAAGAAACTAAATGCATGCAGTTCTAATACAGTTGAAGATTTGGTTTTCCTGATTTAATTCTCGTTTTATTTGGTGTTGTTTTTAGTGGCTCCAATAAAAGCTCTATGCAGTCAGCGTTTTGATGATTGGAAAGAAAAATTTGGACCTATAGGACTTACCTGCAAGGAGCTGACAGGAGATACACTGATGGATGATTTATTTGAAATACATCATGCTGACATTATTATCACTACACCTGTAGGTTTCATTCCCAGTTCTTACAAGAACTTAGAATAAATAGACATTAGCAGTCTTCCAATTGTATGCTGCAAGGACTGCTCCTTTTTTTTGTTTTTTTGGTAATACACAGTAATTTTATGATCCTTTTGTTTGCACACTGCTGTACACACTCTCAGTTCACATAATCAGAAGTTAGTAATATAACAATGTGCCAGATGAAACATAGATGGCATTAGCTTAAATTAATTTGTTTCTGTTTCAAGATTTATTGAAGTTTAGGCATGTCTCCATGTACTATAGTTGTGGCATATGCTGGCATTTAAAACATCTTTCAGCTTCTGTTGTTTTGATGTGTTGTTTTTTCCTCCAAGGAAAAGTGGGATAGCATGACTAGAAGATGGAGAGACAACTCTATAGTCCAGCTTGTGCGACTGTTTCTCATTGATGAGGTAAGAAAATGAATGAGGATTTATGCACTGCTTTTGTATCTTCTGTGAAGATAAAAGGAAGCTTAGAAAATATTACATGTATTTAGCACACATCCAGATTGTAACTGGAAAATATTTAACACATCTTTCAAAATTCCTGATAGGTACATGTTATAAAGGATGAAAGCCGCGGTGCCACTTTGGAAGTTGTAGTCAGTCGGATGAAAACTATTCAGTCTTCTCTTTCGCGTCTCTTAGAGAGGCGTGATACTGTTCCTCCCTTGAGATTTGTAGCTGTTTCTGCAACAATCCCAAATACTCAAGATGTAAGAATTACATTTTAACTCTATTTTGATCAATGGAGTTGTGTTTTATAAAATTTATCTGGAATTATAATTTTAGATTGATAGCAAAATAGTAATTTCATCTAAAGACAGCTGTAAGGCTGCTGCTAATGTAAGATTGCCTTCAGTCGTATGGAAATATCAGCCATGTACGGACATGCTTCAATTTTAGATTTCTGCTTGTGATTTTTGCCTCTTACATATCACAACAGACTTGAGATTTCAGTCCAAATTATATAGGTACTGCAAAAAGCAGAGCCTCACTTGTGGTTTTAAATGATAAAAAAAACTGTTAATAGTTTACATGTGACAAAAGCTAAGTTAATTATTCTGTGATGCTATTAGAGCAGGAGCATGATTAAAAGAAGAAATTTATCTTTTCTGTTCCACTTCTTTTTTAAAGATTGCGGAATGGCTTTCCGATAGTAAGATGCCTGCTGTATGCCTGAAAATAGATGAGGATCAACGACCAGTGAAGCTACGCAAAATTGTTCTTGGTTTTCCTTGCAGTGACAATCAGTCAGAATTCAAATTTGACTTAACTCTTAACTACAAGATAGCTAGCATTATACAAACATACTCGGAGCAAAAACCAGCACTTGTGGTACAACAGCTTTCTTTAATTATGTTTGAAATAGTTTCTTTCTTTTAAGTGTTGATTCAAAAAAATATCTTTTATTTATAGTTTTGTGCCACAAGAAAAGGAGTACAGCAGGCTGCTTCTGTTCTTGCAAAAGATGCTAAATTTCTACTGAGTGTAGAACAGAAACAAAGGTATTTTTCTATTTAAATTGGAAATAAGTGTTTGTACATTTTAGTAAACCTGTGATATCTGTGAAGAAAGCTGTTGAGCTAATACACTTTCTAGGAGAGGGATGTGCAACAAAATCATCATCACAGTTGGCATTCTTTTTGGTAAATTGGCACTCTTCTTGGGAAGTTTTATTTGCTTCTCAGAGTTTTAGGATACCTTTCAGAAATGTTGTTTCTCAAAGCTGCTTTCTAAACATAATAATGCTAATTCGTATGGCACTCTGAGACCTTATAGTGCAAAGATTAAGCATATGAATAGTTAAATTGGATGTGATTTTACTGGTGTTTTAAGTTAAGCCATAAGATGTCTTTGCTTTATCAGAGGCTGTTAATAAATACAGCAATATTAACTATTATTTACTTCAGGGTTGCCTAGTCATGGCAGCTGCAGAAACTATGTCCTGATTTTGGATCTCAAATATTGTTTGGTTTGCCTTATGTGAACAACACATATGGCTTGTAGATTGTCACTTGGAAAGATGACCAGGCTCAAAAAGCTACAATATCTTCCCAGAGAGTCAGTCTGTTCCCTTTGTGATGATGGGAAAGGTGGTGGTTGAAAATAACCAAGAAGTGTATATTTTTTAATTTGTTTGTCTTTTTTTTGTTTGTATATGTTGCATAGATTACAGGGGTTTGCAAATTCATTGAAAGACTCCAAACTGAGAGGTAATTATAACCTACTACTTCTCTGCTCTGTGATTGAATATTTGCTTGAGAAAACTTAAATTATGTATATAATAATTTCATTATCAGATCTTCTAACATATGGTGTGGCTTATCATCATGCGGGTATGGAAATATCGGACAGAAAAATAATTGAAGGAGCTTTTACTGTTGGAGACTTGCCAGTACTTTGTAAGTAAATTTAACTTTGAAAGCCAAACTGTCATTTATGTATCCTGAGAAGATTGCAGTTTGGAAGTGGTAAGATTTTATGGTTCTATAGTTTGCTTAACCTTTGCAAGTTGTGAAGTCCAGGTAAAGCTGTTTTTGTGTTTCACATGCACTTTTACCCTGTGAGCCTACATATCCATTGTTACTAAGGACCACAGAACTTCTTTTCACCACATATGGAAGTCATTCCCCTCCTATGTCAATATAGGTCTGGCCATGCCCATTTCCTTTTCCTACCATTGAACCCTCCCATTGAGGTGGAGCTCTGTGCTAGTTAATCTTTCCCCTGATTTTTCCAAGATGTTCATTGTCTGGGTCCTTTGCAACTGTGGGTTCCCTGAAGGGAATCACCTATATTTATGTGTTTTAGGTGGGCAGGGTACTGTTTTTAAACTGCCATGCAAGGTTTTGTAACTGATGGAGAGGTCCCTAAGAAATATTCCATCTGTTGTTATGTGAAATGAGAAGGGTTCTGAGATGTCATTGTCTCATCTCATCCAGGCTTCCTTTTTCTGTTAAAAAACATCCGGACCCTGTGGGGAGTTGTATGTCTGGTTCATGTACAACACTAAAAGATTCATGGATCTTTTTTCTTTCCTGTTACAATGATCATAGGAAAAAGTAATTTCTAATTTTAATTTTTATTTAATTTCAAGAATTGGAAATTTTATTAATCTTTTGTTTTCCTAGCAGAATAGTAGTATCAGTTGGCCCATATGAATGGCTTTCTGAGTTGAATTCTTGCCACTCCATATATTCTTTAGAGAAAGATTTAGAATATATGAGTGTAAGATTACTTGCCACGTGCTTGATTGATGTTTTCTGTGTGAGAGTGTGTATTGGTAAAGTGTTGTGATAGTATTAGTGGTTATTGTGGTTTGGTACCATGGATATAAACAATGCTAATGACTGACTTAAAAAAATACATCTTTGAGATATTGACCACTACTAAGCAAGAAAATAATCATGGTTGTATTCAAATACCCTTGAAGGAATAAGATTAATGTTTCTTCATTGTGTGTCTGCTATATTGAACATGGCTAATATTCTGGATTATCTCCAAATATAAAGGAATGTTAAATAAAAGTATCTGGGATTTAATTTGTTAAAGAACTTGTAAGCAAATGAATGCTGATGATCAGATACAGAGAAATTGTTTTAAAAGTCCCTGTCTGTAATCTGCATCAAATTCTCTGTGGTGCAGAATGCCCACTGATTCCACTAGAAACTAAGAACTCTTAGGCATGAGGAGTTAAGTCACCTGTTTGCTGCTTGTTTTATGTCTACCAGACATTTTGATGGTGTTCATATACTTTGATCTGATATAGTTACTACTAGCACCTTAGCTATGGGAGTCAATCTACCTGCACACTTGGTGGTTATAAAATCCACAATGCATTATGTTGGAGGAATGTTCCAAGAGTACAGCGAAACTGATATTCTGCAAATGATTGGGAGAGCTGGAAGGCCTCAGGTAAGTGAATGTTTTACTGTATTGATGCTGTCTATAGGCAGATTAGTAGAAGCTATTCTTGTCAAAGAAAGTACAATGCCAGGAATTTTACTGCAACATTTTGTTTTTAAAGGGTTATGAATACTTAAATTACTTCTAGGTAACTTTTCTGTTGAGAAAGAAATCTGTTTGCTTTTGTATTGTCCATCAAAAATTACTGCTTCACCCTGCAGTGAAAAAGATCTGAGGATTACATTTGGGTTACAAATAGTTAATGGGGATTAGAGAAAAAGTAGGAAGCTGGCATGCAATAGCTATTTCAGACAGGATTTTAAGAGAAGAGTTTTAGTGGACTCAGCAGGTATGTGATGCATATTCAACTGGTTTTTTCCAAGAACTAGAGAGCATCTTTTATTTGGCGTGTTATTTTTTCAGTTTGACACTACAGCTACAGCAGTTATTATGACTCGTTGCAGTACCAGGGAGAGATATATACAGATGCTAAATGGTGCTGATATAATAGAGAGCAGGTAACTAAGTATTTTTTTAATAAGACTCCGTAGATAGTAGCAAAAATTCATAGTTTCTACGGAATGTGTTTTCTCGTGGGTTTTGGGATGTTTCTTTGGTCTATTCAGAAGAAATCAAGAAAGAACTAAGGAAAGTAAAACCAAGCTATTCAGGAGTTAATGATCTCTTGTTTTATCAGCCAAAAGAATATTTAGAACATCTTAAACTAAAAAAACCATAGTTTTAGATTCCTGTTGGAAAACAGAGGAAGCTGAAAGAGTATTTATTGCAAGGACAAAAAGCAGGAATGGAATGCAGACCATGTCTCTGAATTTCTGGATGAGAGAGTCTGGAAAATAGTAGACTTAAAGTTGTTGTTAACAGATTATCATGAGAAATATGTAGGAAAGTTAAAACATTAAAAGATAAAAAAGGAAATTTAAGTTTCTTAACATTAATCTTTTAAAATTTACTTAGAATATTAGTAGTACAGAATGACTGTGCTGTAATTTTTAAATGTATGTCACTTTTTTTTCTAATAAATGTGAAACTTCACAGTTGACAGTTTATTTTTGCTTGCTGGACATTATGCCATAATAAACAAACTACATTGTTGATTACGTACATAATCTTTACTGTATTCTATCAATGTCACTGATTACAGTTAACAGTTGTGGTCTGGGGGAGGGGTTTGTTTGGTTTTATTTCTTCCCAAAAATTAGTTTTAGCACTTTTTGTATTTCTCATTGGTAAATGTCCTTAACTCTTGTTTTTTGGCACTAGCTTGCACAGGCACCTTGTTGAACATTTAAATGCGGAAATAGTGCTGCACACTGTCACGGATGTCAGTGTAGCTTTGGAATGGATAAGATCAACATTCTTGTACATTAGAGCCTTAAAAAATCCAACTCATTATGGTTTGTTTGGTTTTATATTTTTAATTCTTCTAACTATGACACTAGGATGTGTTATGTCCATATTGCTTGTTTCTATAATTACTTTATGGACCATTATTTCATAATGTGATGAAAACAAGATGTGCAATGTAGCCTTTAACATTTTGTTCTTTAACATAAGTAGTGGAAGCTTCAGCATGGTATAACATTTAAAAACTATGAAGAAGACATTTATAGATTCATAATCAGTTTCTTTTGATCTTAGTATGCTGGACCATGTATTAGTGCAGTAACAAGCCGTAATGTATTTTTCACAAACATGATACGTAATCTGCTAAGAAAAGGAATAGTATTTCACAGTTTCTTTCTAGTGTAAAATTTCAATTACCTTAACTCCAGTGTATTCAGTTTATCTTGTCCAAAACATTATCCCAGTTCCTAGCCCTGACCATGTCTTTGTTCCTGCCCACTTGCTCTACACCTGATTTTGAATTGGATAATTGCTGGAGACAATTTTTAGAAAGATTTAGAGCTTGGACTAGAACATTGTACATCTAGTATTTGAATGGATGTTACAATTGAAGTGGCTTCCTATATTCTAAAATAAGAGAACTATACCTGGAAATTGCTACTGACATTTTGCAACTTTTTTTTAGGACTCTGATATTTTACTTGGGGGAATGTCTTCGGCTTTTACCTTTGCACATCTGTTCTAACACCCTCTTACTGATATTTAGATAATTATACCCTGTAAGTCTTCTGACTTGTTTGCAGTATAATAAATACTCCCACATTTTTCACTTTGGGGTATTTGTCTGGCTCCTAAAAATGAGCAAATCAGTTTTGATGGGTAATGACATGGAGAAGGAAGTGTGTAATAGTATTAGGTTAAAACAACTTTTGTCTTTTTCATAAAGGTTTTTCATCTGGATTAGATAAATTTGGAATTGAAGCAAAATTACAAGGTAAGTGGCTTTTTAGCTTTTTTCTTTTTCCATAAAGTGTTACAATTTAGTGCAGGTTCACCCATGTTTATTATCTACATCTATTAATTTCGGTAGATACATTTGCAGAACAAATGTAATTTACTATGATGTGATAATTTTATTTTATTATTATATTTTTGAAGTACAATCAGTACATTGTAACTGGTTGAAAAGATTTTCTTGTATGGAGGAAAATCATCAAATATCTTTACCTACTTCATCTCCATATATGTGCTGAAAAATATGGAGAACACTTTAATTTTGATTGTTTGTTATTCTTCCTAATTTTCCTTTGATTGATCTCACTTGTTTTAATTTCTGTTACTATACTTTAAAGTCCTTTTTAGAAATTGTCATCTTCCAATCATAAATTTAGCCTTGAAAACAAAGGATATTAAATGTAAACATCTTTGCCTTGTCCAGGAACAAATTAAAATTAAATTATTTTAAGAGGCTTTTTTTGATAAGACTTGAATAAAACCCAGTTATTGACTTTTTTTTTTAATACTTCATTTTAGCTATTTGCAGTTGCATTAGAAAACATACAGCTGACAAAATAGTTTGGGAATTGGTGCCTCTCAACTTTAAATACAGAAATAGTATACAACTCTTCAGGTGGTTTTGTTTTGTTAATTTATTTTAATGTAAGGTTTCTGGTACTTTAAACATTAGTATACACTAAAAGAGTACTTGTTATCAAGTTCTGCAAATCTACAAATACAGTTTTCTCTCTCTTCAATGGAAGTCCTCATGTCCATCATAACCAGACCATTTGGAGCTAAAGTATCTGGAGGAGGGTCTGGTATATGAAAACATGCACAGATACATGCCCAGAAATTTGTAGAGTTTGCATTTGGACTCCACTTACACATTTTTTACCTATAGGAAAAATCAGTGATTGATTTTGGGCTTAGTGGGATGATGCTGAGGCTGTTCATTGTATAAGGGTTCCAAGGCCTATCTTCAGGTGCACAGTATATTTGCTACCACTTGAAGTCTCCAAATGTGAAAGACATTGACTCTGACTCACAGACAGTGAAAAGAGGAGTACTTAGTAGTAAGAAAATTTGCTTCCTTCAGTAGTTTTCTATCTTTTCCTTTCTTTTACATCAGGACTTTTCTATTCTTGCCATGTAGGTTGAAAGGAATAGAGGGAATGAAGCATGAAACTACCTAAATAAGCCTTTATGGGAGAAGGCATGGTTTAAAATCACCTGTACAGATAGTGCTAGAAGGATTCAAGTAATGCTTTTTCAGTGTGGATTGTATTTCCTTGAAGTTCGGATAGTAGGTAGTTAAAAACTACCTCTTTTAAAAAGCTTTTGGAGGAAGTAGCTCCTTTTCCTGCAACATACAAAGTATTTTGCAGTAATGTATATAGTGTTTTCATATATTTCATGTATAAAGTGAATGATTTCTGGTTGCTAAGGGAACTGTCTCTTTGAGTGCCATTCTAACTGACTTTTAAATTCTGAATATTGCCTTGGTCTTGAAAAAGAGAGAAGAGCACTTTGGTCATTCTTGTGCAGATACATGACACAATGGGTTTAGTGAAAAAAATACAAATGCACATGATACAGTATGAAAATTTCTAATGAAGGATTAATGAATACTTGTATTTGAAATCTGAACCATTTAGGTGTTAACTCTATAGCAGAAATCTTTTGTATAAGTGCTGTGGGCTCTCTGATCTGTCATTCAAAATTGAATATGGCAACCTACATTCTAGCATCTAGTTTCTTTTCCTTTGCAACTTTTGCCTTACTGAAAAGGAGTTGGCTTTTCCTGCATCAGTTATCTTTGAGTGAGTTTCCCCAGGCGGAAGTTAACCACCACCCTTAATAGAAGCAGGCTCATATTCCAAAACTGTTACTTGAGTTCAGTGGAATTACTTGGGTATACATTCATTGCAATTTGATGATGATGTTTCTGGTTTGTATATAGATAAGGTATTTTTAGTACATATAGAAAACATTTTTCAAATTTTTGACAGAACTGTGTCTGAAGAACTTAAATGATTTATCGTCTTTTGATTTGATCAGAATGGATGAAGCAAATAATTTCAAACCAACAGGTAACACTTGTTTGAAATAAACTAATCTTCAGAAGTGATGTAGAGATGGTAGTGAACTACAAAGGGTCTCAACTACCCTTGTGACCCATTAATGAGTACACAAGTGTAATAGAGAGTAGAATCTGAGGGATTGTTTGAGTAGAATATATGGAAAAGTTTCTTGACCAAGTCATGGATGTTCATTCTTTTAATCTTGTTTCATGAATAGATCTTCTCTTGTCGTTGCTGAAAATTTGTTGCAGATTAGGAGAAGATTGTAGAACATTGTGACAGGATAATTGGTTGTGGCACGGTGCAGTGAAGGACAGGTTTTATCAATAGCTGCTCTTCTCTACAGTCCTCTGCTAGAGGTTGTTGGCTTTTAGCAGCCACAGTTCACTGCCTGGTGTGTTCATGTGTCTTAATCTCCACTGGAGAAAACTGCCACTGGCACATGGTTCTTTCTGCCTCTCCATGATTGGGTTGGTAATGTGCATCAGACAGCTGGGGGCAATAACATACTGGGTAGCGGGGATAAACCTCACAGAGGCCTGTAATAATGAAATTAATTTAATTTTGTGGCTTAAAAATCTCCAAGCCACTAAAATACACTTGGTATATTTATTTTTTAAGGTATATTCTCCTTTTACAGAGACTGGAAGATTAATGGCATGGTATTACATTGCATTTGATACAGTGAAGCAGTTTTTCACAATTAAGGGAACCGAGACTTTAAATGAATTGGTAATTTGACTTTTTTTTTTTTTTAAATTACATATGTTCCATTGTTTTTAAACAGTTTAAGAAAAGCGTAAGGTGTTGTTTATTTTAAAGACCTCAGGCTTTGTTTGTATAAAGTTTTAGAGAATACATCTAATTAAATTCTATATGGAGTATTCTTGAGGCTTTGTACTTTGAGATCTTTTGATTTCCAACTCCTTCTCCCCCCACTAACCTTGCTTATGAAGATGCAAAGTTGCTGAAGCTGTTCTGTTCATGTATTAAACACTTTACTGTTTTGTGCTTTAGTAGTCTTTTTTGTTGCAAACCCCAGCTGCATCAAGAGCAGATTTTACTTTTAAGGGAATTGTCTTCTGTTATAAGCAACTTTCCTCTTTCAGATGACGAGTTGTTATCTGAATCATAAGACATTTTGGTTTCAGGCAAATACTATGGTAAAACAGATTTGCCATGAAAAAATGGAACACTTGTTCTCCTGTGACTCTTTGTTGTTAGTGTGAAGAAAGCAAGGTGAAATATATAACAGAAAAAGTTGTTTGTATTCGCCTTGTATAAAGAGTTAGCAATGTGTATGGTTGATTTTAGATTACTTTTTCTGTTGAGGTTATCTAAAAGCTGAAAGAAAATTTCCCCCTTTCATTAATAGCCTTTATAGGAAGAGAAAAGAAAGCTGTCAGTATTAAAAAGAACTGATGGATTATGTCTTCATGGTCATACTGTTGAGACAATTTTATTTTTCAAGTGTTCTTTTAAAAAAAAAGTTAGAAGAAGTGATAGAAAAAATGGCAAATTAAAACAATTACTAAAAAACTTTAATTATTACAGATTACAATGATCTCCAACTGCACAGAATTTGTGGATGTGAAGTTAAGAACAAATGAAAAGAAAATATTGAACAATTTGAATAAAGACAAAGACAAAATAACTATCAGGTATTAAAAATGTATTGAAAAACAAAAGCAGATATTTAACAATAAAACAAGGAATTGTAGAAAATATATATGTTTTCATGCATAGGTTTCCAATGGAGGGGAAGATAAAAACAAGAGAAATGAAAGTAAACTGGTAAATATTATATTGCATGGTTTTTTTTATTGAAAAACTGTCATTTTATGTCTGTTGAAGTCCCTGACAAATTTTGTTGTCATTTTGCAGAGGACCAGATTTTTTATTTTCTTGTTTCTATTCTGAATTTCCTTTTTTTCCCCATGAAAAACTTCTATGTTGTTCTTTGTTTACAGTATAGCTTATCTATCAAACCCCTTCTTTTTCCAGTCTCATTCAGGCTCAGCTGGGATGTATTCCTATTCAAGACTTTACTTTGACACAAGATACTGGCAGAATATTTAGAAATGGCTTGAGAGTTACTAGATGTATGGTAAAATTTAATCCTTTTTTTGGTACATATCCTAATAAGCTACATTTTGTTTTATTAACATAAGTCAATCTTCTTTTTACAGGGTTATCTGACTTTCTGGCATCATCTAAGAGCAACTTCTCTGCTTTATTAAACTCTTTGATTTTGGCAAAGTGTTTCAGGTGCAGACTTTGGGAAAATTCACTTCATGTGTCTAAACAATTGGAAAAAATTGGTAGGTAGTAGTTAGAAATCATAAAAGTATAAGCTTGACAGAAAATCAAAACTCATAATTAACCTGCTAATTTCTGTGGTGTCTGCATAATTGAATTAGTCCCCTAATTACTTATTTGCTACAACTGAGTACCACAGTTGTCAGAAGAATCTGCCATAACAAAAGTAAGCTGTTTAGTAATTTTCATCAGACTTTCAAAGTATTTCAGAATTGTTTTTATTCCTTAATGTTCCTCTCATTATCCCAGGCATATTCCACATTGATGTGATTGTGTGTCCCTGACTGGGCTATGCTTTCCTTTCCAAACAGCTGCTGCTGTAGGTCCTCTCATTTGTATGCATGAAAACCTTTTAATTCACATTGAAAAGGATAGGAATCATGAAATAGAAATCAATTTATTGTGCATGAGGTTCTTATTCACATGATGATCAAAAGTTTTTAATGATCTTCTTCCTTTCACTCTATCCTGTTAGTGAATGAACTTCTGGCTGGAAGTACAGGCTTGTCATAATTATTTGAAAAGGAGTTCAGAAATTTTTGAGTCCTCAGTGTTATAAAATGTAGTCATACTTGTTTGACGTAGTAGTGTATCTTCCTGCTTTGATGTCTGGTCTTATAATACCTTCATGCTTTCAAAATTCACTGCAGTGTTCTCTATATTTCTTTATAGAGACAGATCAGCTCTGCACTGAGCAGTGTAGTACAGAGATCTGCAAATTAGAGAATGGCTAAACCCAGAGGTCCATGGGGTACAGTACCTTACAGCCTTGCCTGCTCAAGTGCAGAGGCTGTAATGCTTCATTCATGTGGTTCAAAGCAAGGGCAGGGCTTTGTTAGCCTGGGCACAGCACGGTGCACAGTGCTGGGAACACATTTCCACTATCCCACACCTGTGCCAATGTCGACACAATCATCTGAGGAATCTGCCTCATGTTCAGCATTTCTGTGGAGTTAGGATGAGTGGAATAAATATGGCACTTGCAGTGTAGACAAATCCTTTCCTGTACACTATATTCAGTCGAATAAAGTCACGTTTAGTTTTTTAATAATATAAGTGGTGTATGTACAGACATCTCTGTCCAATTTTCCCTTTTTTGGGTACTTTTTTCTTATGCTGTCATAGCTCTCGCAGTGTATGTTGCAAAGAACTGCTAACTTCCAAAGTGTCATTTGTTCCCCTCACAAGCTTCTTTTGAACATTCTTCTGATAGTTCAGTCTTTTCCTGAATCAAACACCGAATTGACGCTTGTAGTATGATGTGATTTTTAACCTCTGCCTATGGCTCCTAATCTTACTCTGTTTCTTTCTGAAGTGAAATTACTTTAAGTTCATAGAAATTTGCTGATACCGTGTAGCATATTCAGAAATCCTTAATTTTTAAACTCCTATCTCAGTATGCTCTTTTTGAACCTTAACAATGCCTTATTAATGAGTATTTCCATGATAAGTGACTGTTCTTTGACTGACACTTGGCCTGAGACTGAGAGTTCAGTTGAATGCTTACTGCATTTCTACTACTTTTGTCCAATAATGATGCTCCCTCTTCTTGCTGAATGGTATGTTTGATTTCTGTTTGCTTGTTCTGACAGACAGGATAATGATCAGTTGTCATACAGGATTTCTGATGTTTGCTACTTTTCAGTTTCATTTCCACCCTCATTTATTTTTTGCTCAGAAGTGTAGATGAAAATAAAAAGTCTTATTTATATCTGGTGTTCTCTTCACTGGTGGAAATCCTTCTGCCATTTTAGGAATTAGGATAAAAGAGTTAATCTTCAGCTTCAGTTAAAAAGAAATGGGGCAAGAAACTTCTGCTTCTCTTGCAGCAGAAGTAATAGGTGAGAGTTTTCAGTCTTCAGACTGCAGAGCTTCTGCAAAGGAGCAGGGAGATGGTAAAAGATGTTTTCCCTAAGTCAGGCCCAAAAGATGTTCAAATAAACATAAAAAGACAAAAAAAGATCTTCTGTTTCTCTAAATTATTAAATTCTTGAATTAAGTCTTTTCTTATAAGATTACTGCAATGTCTTCCAAGAAGCAACCTAAAAGTATCTAAAGAAGTTTCCCACTTAATTTCAGATTTCTTATACTGTTTTGCAGAGCTGTGTGACAAGCATCCAAATACTCATTCTAAGTATTTGGTACTATTTTTTGCCTACAATCATTACAGTTTTTATAACAGTCTGTAGTTCCAGGCCAGTTAAATGCCTTTTCATATGCTGTGATAACTCTAAATCTCACTGGAAGTACTGTGAATCATGAAGAGAAATAAAAATGTACATGGAATTCTCTGCTTTTGTGGTTTATATGCCATGGGAAAGTTTTTTGCTAAAGCTGCAGTGACTTGCAGAAGACTATAATAAATACTTATTTTTCAATTCATTTAATTATTAACTTGCTCAAAAACATTTGAGGTCTTTATGATTTTAACATAATTAATTTATTGAATAGGGAAAAAAATCTGAGACAATACTGTGTGTCATGCTTTCTTACCACAGAATACATTTCTTGACTCTTGTAGAAAGTGATCTAAAATCTGTTTTACTGTAGAAAATGTAAAAGTTGTCATAATTGAAATACTGTATATTTTCATGTTTGATTTATATTGCATTTCTTTTTCTCTTTACTAATGGAGAAGTTAAATAATACTAAAATACTTAATCAAATGAAAATAAATTTAGTAATTTGCTGGGCAGAAAGCTACATTAAATGTAACATAAAATTATTTATACTTTGGGCTTACCTGCTCTAATGCAGTTGTTAGAATAATTTGAGGTTATTCATTGTCCTTTAACAGCATAAAACTTGTATACATGTTTTTCACAGGTGTATCACTGTCAAATGCTATGGTAAATGCTGGGCTGACATCATTTAAAAAAATTGAAGATATAAATGCAAGGGAGCTTGAATTGGTAACTTATTTTTTTGTACATAGATAAATGATAGGGAAAATACTGAGGATTAATACTGTTACCAGTAAAAGCAGTATGGTTAATATACATTTGCTATATGATCATAGCAAAATTTAGATGTTTAGGTGATTTATTCATTTTAAGTAGTAGAATTTTAAAAGCTGTGTAGCTACTGCTGGTTTTCCTTGAAGTTGTGTATGATGTTTTGTTATAGCAAATTTAATGTAAATGATGATTTCACTGATTTGTCTGGCTGTGGAAAGCAGATGCTTAAATATGTAGAATTTCATCATTACCATGATATGAAACAAAGGACAGTATGCACTTCTCTATTAGGAGTGGTGGAAAAATTTATAAGGGAATATGTATTTACCGTTTCTCTTAGTGTATGCTAATTATGAAAATCCCAAATTTCCATTATTGCAAGTTTGAGATAATTTAGATTTTTATTCTTCTTCTATCTATAAAGCACTTCTTACTTTAGGAATGGTAAATGTTACCCTAGGACTGGGTCTTTGGCTCTTGGCTTCTTTTCTGCAGAAACTGTTACCTCAGTATTCTCGAAGATATAACAGGCTTCTAAATCTTACTTGGGTTTTTCTGTTTTGACTTTGGAAATTTGATTTCTTGTTTCTGGCTCCTTTTCTGTTTTTTCTTATCATTGGTTTTGTTTTAGTTAAAGCTTGTGCAACATAGAACAGTCATCTCATAAAACCTGAGTAGTCAGTAGCAGTTGATTGGTTGTTAAGTGAACAGAAGCGGTAGCAACATGAAAAAGTGTTGGAATTTTCTTTTGGTAATGTTGCTGTTCTAGGCATCACTGGCAGTAGAGAACCAAGAGTGAAGGGGCTTTTGTTGCTAACACAGTTACTCAGGTGACTTTGATTCTTGGATTTACATCTTTGCAGATTTTAAACAGACATCCTCCTTTTGGAAACCAGATAAAAGAGTCTGTTTTGCACCTTCCAAAATATGAACTTGAAATTGAACAGGTACATTCTTTTATATTTATTTTATGTTTTTGCTGGTATTATTAAATGAAAAACAAAATGCTGACTTAAAGAAATTTTGAGTCTTCACGGATAGAAGATCACACAATATTGTGACCTCCTTCCAGCTTAGTAAGTAGAATGAAACTCCTAAATCTCCAAGGAGAGCCTTGGAACAGACATTCCCCATAATATATTGGCCCGTATCGTTGATAGCATTTTATGTTACATATGTAAACCAGTATATTCACATTCTAGCATTATATGTGAGTCTGAGAGGTCTCTTCTATCTTGAATTTAAACAAACCCTAGAGACAGCAAAACACCCAAATAAAGCTTACTGAAATGGTATTAACTCATGTTTATTTTCTACAGCACACTTAGGAATATAGAGAAACAGTAAATTATTACATTAACCTAGCTGGTGCCCTTTCAAAGGAAGGGTATGATTCTATGTGTAGTCAAGAGCTTTGAGGTTCTGGTATGCATTTTGTCTTTATATGGATCACAAAGACACTAGCTTTCTAAAATGCAAAATTTGAAAAGTAACCTTAAAGTTGGTAGAAATGAAGACACATTTGAAGTTAAAAAAATAGATGTGTGAAATACTATTGGTATAACAATCAGTTCTAATTTACTTTTCATTTGATATAATACCAGAGGAGTAGCTCAGTTCTCAGAATAAAGATTTAACAATTATAAATATCTTATAGGGGAAAGTTGGGATGCCAAAATATAACTTCTGTATAACAAGTCTTACTCTTGCATATTTCTCTTTGCATTTGTCTTTGATTCTCAGTACTGAATCAAACTTTGGATATTTAGCTTTGGCCAAGTTAGTAGTGAAAATCAATGTCTCAGAACAACAAATAAAAATTGTACCACAAATTCAAATTGCTTGAGTCGAGCTTTTTGTGCTTGTATCAACAGATAGAAATTGATGGAAGGGTATATCTTTTACTCTGCATGTTTAAGCAGTTTTGTCTTCTGTATTATTTTCCCTAGCTTCCCAAATACAGTGACACATTGGCTGAAATCTTAGTAACCGTCAAACTAACAAACTATGAGCAGCTACAGACAAAGAGAACAGCACCAGACTTTCACTATGTTACGTTGGTCATAGGAGATGCTGACAACGAAGTCATTTTTAATCAGAAAATTATGTATGTATGATCAGGTTTTTTTCCCTCACATCATTTAATGGCTTTTCATCTGTTTTGTGACTTGCAGTTTTTTTCAATGCATCCTACTGATGTTTAATAGTACAAAATTATTCTTTATCCTACAGCATTTTCTAGTCACTGTTGTCATTTAAAATGCTACACAAGATTCAGAAACCCCCAAAACATGCCAGTGTGCTTGTCAGTGCAGAGAGCACATGTAAATATCTGTTCAACATCAATGTCATATTATGGAAAAGTCATAATAATTTTCCCATAAATATAAAACAAAATACCTATTAAAAAAGACAGATAAACCAGTTAGCTATATTTCTTTAATTATATTTTAAAAATTGGGTGTTTCCCTCAGAGATGGAATGAAATTCTCCAATTGGCTAAGAGATGCTTGGAGCAAATGGAAGAAGAGAAACAAAATCTTTTCCAATTGCTTGACCTTCATGAGAATTCTGGCTGAAATCTGGCACTGAAACTGATCTGCAGGATCCTGGCCCTCTTATGGCCATAAATCACACATTATTGGAAAGTTATTCTTTGGCCATTATCAAGCAAAACTAAAGAACTAGGACCAAATACAGGCTCTTTCACTTGGTTACAGATACCATTGTATGCAGTCGTGTTTTCACTGTCCATGTCTAACAACTTTGCTGATGCATTACAGGGATTCTGTGCTGCTGAAAACTGGAAACTGGATGAAGAAAATTGAAGTCAAAAGAGCACTTAAATCAGAAGACATTAGTATAAATTTAATTAGTTCTGATTTTGGTAGGTTAGGGTATTCTTTGAAGTAAAAAACAATATGCATAAGATTTTGGAACAAATTACTAAGACACTTTCTATTAAGCCAAAGTATAATAAAGTGAGCTTGTCCGGAAACAAACCTCTCTTACATGTGTTTTAGTGGGTTGCATACCACCTCTCACAATTATTTATCTGTTTATTTAATTTACTACCACATTAAGGAACTGGGAAGCATCAAAGCTTACTAGGAGATAATATTTTACTCTGTTGATACTGATTGGGATTCTCTATTGTCCTCCTTCAAGTGAGTTAACTTTCAGTAGGGATAACCTATCAGCCTGACAGGTTATTTATGCTGAGCAGAGCTCTTTGTGAATGGTTAGGTTTTGCATTGTAGTAAAGAGGTGTTGGATATGGATTCATCTCCACTTTGGTAACAAGAAATTCCTACAGCTGCCTTACCATGTGCAGATTTAAACATGGATCCCCTCAGTGTCAATTTCCATACAATTGGAACTATAGCAGCAAATGAGGAGAGACCCTTACAACCTTGAAACACAAAACTTTGAAAAACAATTTAGAAATAGATTGGCTCTATTAAATTCTGTCATCATGCCCCACCAGTAAAGAAGATTGCTGTGTGCTAGATTAACTGAAGTGTAGTTGATGCTTCCATGGTAAATATTGACATTGTTACAATAATCTAGCCTGGAATAAGCGATATTTCTATAGCTAGATCTGTGGCTCTGGAAAAAGAAGGGTTTTCTAACCACACAGAAATTAAAATTGTCCTTTTATTTACATGTTGTACTGAGTTCAGTAAAACTCAGCACAACAGTTAATTTTTCTGAAACTGGTAACAGTGAAATTAGACTAAAACCAGGTCTTCCTAATCTTTACTTATTTTGAAGTCTGTTCCTATTTCAGACTTGAGGTAAATCTCACATTTTTAAAAAGCCTGTCCAGTTTTCCAGCAAATTTTATTTCCCTAATAAAAGACAAAATTACTCTCTTTACAAAGGGTGTCTCTCAGACTCTTGTGAATATTGGCATTCACCTTGAGAAGCATTATCAACATAATCATTTTATGCCTTTGCCAGTACAGAGCTGCTGATACTCCTGAACACAGTCTGGAATAGAGTTTAAAAGTTAAAATTTTATCAGCAGTGGAAAGCATAGACAAATGTAGTTTTTACACAAGAGCATTTGGTTAAAGGAACTAATTTTGTTTTTCTTCTAGTAACTATGTCTTTAATTCTAAAAAATGTTTGGTGTTTTCAATCTCAGTCCTAAAGAATCTGGTCATGCAAGAGTATGCTTTAAGGGCAAATTATTTTTAAAAATTTCCATGATCTTTGAGTAACATTTACTTGCTTAAACACCTTAGAATACTGAAGATAATCAGTAATATAGAAACAGTTTAAAGCCGTTTTAATATTTTTCTCTTTTTTTCCCCAAGTTGGTCTTGATATACAGCAAGCATATACAGCCTTCTACTTAACACCAAAACCAGAGGGACGTAAGGTGGTTACAAATCAAAAATTGAAAGCTGAATCTACACTTGATATATGTTATGGATCACCCCAAAGCCTGCCAGCAGCAAAAGTAGATACAGGTAAATGGTCAGATCACAGTATCTGGCTAATACCAAAGTCAACAGAAAATTGGATTTTGCTTCCACTAGGGAACCAGATCTTTATTTATCCCTGCTGTTTCTTTCTCAAAGGTAATAAAAATACAACTTTGCTGCTTCTACTTGTCAAGTACTACACTGCAATTCTTTGATGATCTTGAAAGTAAGAAAAGTCATGGGTGTTGGGTATCCAATATTGCTGTTTGAATTTCTGTATTATACTTATCTAGGAGGCAGATCTAAACAGGAGTTTGATTACAAGAAATATGGAAACAGAGAATGCAACCACCGCTGTAAAAATAAAGATGTGTGTGGGCACGACTGCTGTGAGTTTCATTAAATCTACTACATCTGATACTTTTAGACAAAGGCAATTTCAAACAGCTCCCATCATACCAACGGCTACATTTAACAGAAAAAATACAAGCAAGAGGGTGGGGCCTGAGTTGTTACGATGCAGTCATAAAAGCAATTATAAATAGCTTTGGCAATAGCACTATTTTAGGCACTACAATGATTAATAATACTTTTTGTACTTAGCATATAATTTAAAAAAATATCAAGCTTGTAGCACTTTTATATAAATACTGTGTTAGCATGTTAAATATTTTAGAATATTTTAACAGAAGATACTAAGCTTAGCGGCCAAGTTTTTAAGTCATTTGAAAATAACTAGGATTTATCACTTCTAACTTAATCTAAAGATTATTTTGCTTCATTTTCTCAGGTAAAACTGGAGTACCTCCAAAGTCACAGATGAATGGAGACACAAAGTTTTCTTTGTACTTAGCTGATTTAAGGAGCAGGAACTTGGTTTCATCTATACCCCCAGTAAAACGGCTAAAGGTTCACTTGAATGCACTCAGCCATTTCATAGGTTTATTTTAATCTGTTACATATTTGTAGGCATTGTTTGCAGAGAGAATTTTATCACTAAACAGGAACATTCAAGTTTGACTTTTCTGTGTGGTGTGCAAAAAGCAAAGAAGTATAAAGGTCCAGGAATCTTTGAGAGTTCTGCTGTTCTTTGGGACACTTCCAATGGTCCACTTTTGTGCATGTCCTCTATATTTTTTATTTTATGGTATTTGATAGGTTGTGATTGGTGAGATTCAGAGGCATTGTTGGAAGGTACTGCACTGTGACTTGGTTTGGCAAAACATGGCCTGAATGAAACAAATTGTGGTATTTATTAGTCATGCTACTAAGAGCCCTTTTTTCACTGGCAGGTCGATCTACTTTTTTATAAGAAAACCATCCCTATTAGTTTTAAACTTCTGTAAGATTTCATGGCTTGCACTTTATTCCTCTGAATATAGGGTTAAACTAGACCTTTCTGCAGCAAGAATGGCATTTTGAGATATTGCAGGATTTTATTTGCACCTCACAGTTTTGTTTGTTTGTTTGCAATGAAGGATTATTTAGCCAACAGCTAACACAGATGAGAGTCAGCCAGTCTGCTTTGCCAGGCTGCTTGGATACCTCCACTGGAAGCACTAATTCAAACCTTTTTTAACTGAATACATTAGATAAGCAGACATCAGAAAGGTTTTATGACATTTAAATATTACTCTAACTTACAATATTAATTAAGCTTGTTAAAAAATAATAGCTCTCAGTATGTTTATATCTTAAAAATTGAAATATATTGCTTTCTTTAGATGCAGATGTTAAATCAAGCTGAAAATGTGGATCTCAAACAATTTGCTTTTACACCTAAGTTATTGCCAGCCTTGCCAAGGTACTGCTAAGAACTTTTTTGTGAATAAAATTATTTTGCAGCTTTCTGCAACTGTTTTACTGACATGTCACTGATTTATTTTTTTAAAATAGGTCTAGCAATAAAATGTCATCTTTATCACCTTCAGTGGACCAGACAGATAATACCTTAGAAGTATCTCAGAAACAACTGCAATCCTGGAATTGTGGAAAGAGTAGTAAGTTATCGCTAACGTTTAAAATTACAATGTTCGCTGTTTTGATCTTTAAATTAATACTTCATATTTTTCTGCCACAGATAAAAGCAGATACTGTTTTTCAGATGCTTCGAATGTGAACTTTGACCTGAGAGATGATATTTGGGATGACATTGATGATGAGAAATTAGTATTTGCTAGTAATTTTGTCAGTAGAGAATTAGGTAAGGTTATTTCAACAAACTTTTTTTCTTTCCTACATACAAATTATTCTACAGGCTATTATTTGAGAAAAAATTATTATAGTATACAATTAATAGAACCACCTGAAATTTTTGATTAATTGACTTGACTGACAGGTTTCAACCTTGAATGTCACATATATTTTGACAAATCTAATACAGAAAGGAGAGTTGAAAAAATCACAATTAAAATGTTTTGATGGTCTGCAACTCCATAATTTTTGTTGCATAATGTATACGGACTGTATATCTCTGCTTATCTTTATATTAGCCCAAAACCTACAAAAGAAATATTTTAAGTGATGAGACACTTTCGTAACTTTCAAAGTATTATTTATCATATCATGTGAAATATTTAGAAGGGTTTGTGGCTGCTTCTCAACTCACTTTTTAAAACTTTCATTCTTTCACAGAACATGGAAATATCTGCCTTCCAGTTTCAGATAAATGTCAACCTCTCTGCCAGTATACAACAAGCAAAGCCACACATAACATTTCAAAAGAGTAAGACTGACGTAATTTACTACTATTTTATTCCGTTTAAAATATTGTCTGAATTTCACTTGTGTCTGTGTAATTACGTATGTAGAAGTGAGTGGAATTTCAATGTTTAAAAGGTATGAGTTGTTGAATGATTTTAATTTGGTTTTTATTTAAGTGTGCAGGTAAGTAAGTAGAAAATCTGGAACTGAAAAGCAAAAAATTGTGCCCTTCTGTAATAATACTGAAATTATTCAACTTGGTATTTTCAGTTCATGCACAGTACAAGACAACACCAATATTCAGAACTCGGATGTTTCTGTGGTCGGTAGCACATCAAAAGTGAATTTATCTGTACAGAATAGAAATGCAACTTTGGTGAGTAAAATATATTGATAACAGAATTTTCTATGATTAGAGTATTTATTGTTTAAATGTATTTGCAATATCTGACTTATGAATCAATTAGGACATCCTGAATTTCTGAACCTCTTTGTGTTTTCCAAACCTGCATGCATTCTGTGTTCAGTGGGATATTCCTGATACAAAGAAATAGGATACGAATTTGCTTTATATAGCATGATCTCAAAACTATTTACTCAATTTGATAGTTTTTTTTCCCAGTATATAGTTAGATTAATCACATGCTTGGTCCTTGTCAAACACCATAATATGAATTAAATACCAGTACTACATTCTATAACAATCTGGGAGTTTCAGTTGGTTTAACCCTATATCTGTTTTAACTTTTATGTCGCAGTTGAGTTTTCAAGAAAAAAAACATTCAAGTCTTTCTCAAGAGCGAAAAAATGTACAGTGTTCTTCCATCCCAGAAATAATCTCAGACTCTTCCAAATTCACTAGGAAAGAAGATTTTTTTATTTTCTCAAAAGAACAGGAAAAAGAAGTAGATCCTAGGTAATAATAACATATATATGTTTTTCTGATTCCTCAGTGTTCCAGTGCTTAGTTCTTCATGGAACACAGAACTTTAGGCAATGTGTTAGTTTCTAGTATTCATTGTTAAAAAGTTTAGTTTTCGCAATAATAGTAACAATTAACTTTTCTTAAAAGAGAAATTGCTTAAAATCATTTTGCTTATCTTGGTTTCTCTTGACTCTATGTAGTGTTCCTGATTCCATAGGTTTTGATGTGCTATACCTAATGTATTTGCTTGTTTGCTTAATCTTCTTTAGATATCTTCTTGATGATGAATCCAGTGATGTCAAGTCCTTTCTTGGAATATTTGATGGTATTTTGTAAAACATGTAAACAAAATACGTTGTAAGTGCTGGGGAAAGAACTTACAGTCAACTTTATAGTGATGGCTTCAGTTAAGAGAATTTTATTTCTGTTGTATACCTATTTATCAATAGCTGGATTGCTGCACAGAACATATAGTAACAAAACTGATGGCCAATTTATAGAATATATAGAATATAAATAATAATATCTTAAGTATTTTTGTTGACCTTGTTTTCAGGATTACAAAGAAAAATACTGAAATATGTCAAAGGAGAATAGTTCATAAATTGAGAGTGCTTTTATAGATATCAGAAAATCCCATTAGAGAAAGTAAGGGATTTGTAGTAATGTGTTTGTAGTAACATGTCCTGCTTCTCAAGTGATCTTTAAGTGAATGTAAGACTCTTTCCTTGGAAATTTTGTAATGTTTTTGGGTTTTTCTTTCAGTTTCTCTAAAGCTGAATTTTTCATAGTGCAGAGTTTGTAAAATAAGTAGATTTACAAATAGAAGTAATAGCATGGTAAACTATTCTACATTCTAGATATTCCCTTTGACAGTGCTATGAACATGTCAATAAAAAAGTGTAACTTAAGCAGATATGTTTCCAGATTCTCAGCAAACCAGTTGTTAAATGTCTGTAAAAATACTCTAAAGCTCTGTTGCCTGTTCAGTTTCATACCCAAGGTCATAAAATGGACATTCATGTGTCCTAATAGAGATTTGGGCACCGTGCGTTGGATTTGGATAAGTTCTCGTAGCTTTAGTGTTTGAACCTTGCAAGTTCAACAGTTAGTGGAATAGATGATATTGCCTAAAATATAAAAGAATTCATTTTTACTGTTAATTATTCAAAATGTGAGGAATTAAAATGTTACAATCAAATGTGGAACATTAGCTGTCTGTTCTTTCAACATTGTTTGTGGTGCAACTAAGAGCAGCCATGTTTTGCTGCACTACCAGGTTGTAATTTTCTAAGCTAATAATATTTTGCTTGACTCCAGTGTTTCCTTATGCTTTTAACTTTATATAACTCTTTCTCTGCATGAAAGAATGGCCTAATCTAAGCAGCCCCAATACTCACCCCTCAATATGTTTTTGACTGTGTAAATGCCAGCAGGCCAAACTTAACTCACTTTTCTGCATCTCAAGTATTTTATTACATCTAATTATTAGTATGTCAGATCTCTTTCAGTCAGATTTTTTTAAAATTAAGTTGCTAAGCTGATGTAACTCAGAATTACTGTACTACTGCTACATTTAGCCCAGCAGTCCTAGTCATGTATACATTCTAGTTCTGTGTCAGGGTAAGATTTAAGAATGCAGATTTTATCTCCTGCCCATCACCATCTTCTGATTTCCATGGGAAACAGATGGCTCCCAGGCAGATACAGTCTCAAAAGATGCTTCATATAAATGACCAGGGGACCAAAACCACAGGTCACACCCCAGAAGGTAAGGTTGACATAGCTATGGAGATCTTTAATTGCTATTGTTTCATTGAATCCCATTAAGTGTTCACCTGGACTGCCTGTCTAGTCACTAGAAAGAGGAAGACACTGTCAGAAGATATTTCTGATTGTAAGTGGGCTGAATTGCTCTCTGGTGGAACTCTCCAAATTACCTGTGATGAGAGTGACATGGAGTAGCTGGTGTGCTGTCATTTCAGACAGGCACACTGAATATTGCCTTGCTGGTGCGCGTGAGACTCTGAGTTCCTTTATCTATGTAAGGATCTAACTTCCCTAAGGTGGATAAAACAGAAAAAGATGGCTGTGCTTTGTTTCAGGTGCTGACCAAATGCTAAAAGGGGCTAATTAAATTCAACAGGATATCATCAGACATTTTCACTAAGCTACTAACAATGAGCAAAATACAGAAAAGTATTTTTTAAAAAGTACATTAAAACATTGTTAGAGTCTAAACTGATCCTTATTTTAATTCTACGTAGAGTTGAAACATTAAATGAGTGGCTTGAGTTTCAGTCAGTGGGATTGTGTAAGTAATTCTTTGGGGATACAGCAAGATGCCACAGACTTTACTCTGGGGATGATTCTACAAAATTTACATTATAAAAAATACTGTTTCTTATAATGGAGTAGTGAAAGAAAATTCAGTGTGATGAGAAGTCAGATTTTACTGTCTTGCTTGTGTGATTCTCCATAATAAAATACATGCTTATACCTGCTTTTAATTTAACTTCAACTTCCTTATATGCTTCCTTGTCTTATCACACATATTGATTTCAAAATATAAACTGAGGTCAACCATATCTGTGCCTGAAGAAAATGCAATATGCACTCAAAACCCATAATCTTCAAAAATAGTGGGAAAATAAGTTAGTGTTTAAACATGTTGCCAGAAATATTTGTGTATAAGGTAAATTTATAGCATACAGAATACTGCAGATGTATTGTGACATAATTTTCATTGTGTGGCACATGTCTTGAGCACATTTTAATTATGTAGCCTTTATTAATTTATTTGAAGATTTTCATGAGTTAAAGATTACAGTAATTGTTAAAATAAGAGCAGTTGCAACAAGTCAGACTCTTGTTATTTGGGTGTATTTTTACTTAGATATACCTTCACAGAATAGTTATGTGAGGTATAAAAGTTGGTGTTCTTAAAGGCAGTCAGAATAATGATAAAGAATGAGCAGAAGTCACCGTATGGAACCAATATACACAAAATAGTTAAAATCAGTCATTTTGCAGAGCACAAATGATCCCACTCTAATGCATCTTTATGACAGTACCAGTGATACTCTTCTGAAAGAAAGATGTCATCCTATCTGCATTTTATGTAGATGAGCAAAAGAGCTGTATTATGTCAATTGTTTAACTGCCAGAATCTTTAATTATATCTCTGAAATGAGATCCTTGAATCCCTGTTTTTTTTCCAAGCTCCTTTGCTTAACAAGGAAATAGAAAAGAAGATACTAATCAGGGTAAAATTCACTTCCTGCAGAGGGCTAATAACATGTTGAATTTTTGGAAGACTGCTATGAGAATTAACTGAGGCACATACATTGTTTTCAGTGATGAATTTCAGCTTGACTGAAAACAATCAGATAGAAAAAGGATGGTTGTTTATTGGCTGCCACTGTTCAGTTGAGCTAAAGGCCAACCTGGTTGAGCTATGCTTCTGTATTTGTTCCTGAAATCTGTGTGACATTAAATTGTATCAGTTTAAGCCTTCACTTTTCTCCCAGTGTTACAACTCCTGGTCTCCATGTGCTCTGGACTGGCATTTCAGATGGAATGGGCTGGGATTAGCACTGCACCTCTTTAAGCACTTGGGGCCCTTTTGTCACTGGTGTGTCTCTAGGCAATGCTGATCACTGTTGCTCTTCCCTCTGGTTGTGAAGTGACTGGAAGAGATGTGCTAGTGTTAACATGCAGTCCTGCCCTTAACAGGAGTCCCAGTCCAGACTGCTTATACCAGTTAGGGAGAGTTGTTTCCCAATTGGCTTTAGTGTGCTACCTACCACATTGAAACACTACACTTCCACATCACTTTGGAGAATGTGCTTTGAGTGGTCCCGAGTCTGTCCTCTTGTGCTTTTTAATTTAAAAATGATTTCCGTGGGCCAGGACTTGAGGGGCACATCATGTTAACATGTTTTGCAGAAATGCAGTAGATGGTACTGGGTGGACATACTTCACATAAAGAAGGTGTATGTACTTTCAAATATAATAAAAGTGCTTAGATATAATAACAAGTACTTTCTTCCTGTATTTAACATATACTGCATGGAACTAGCATGTCTTTTTGACTGGGGCTAGATGGCAATTTCTACATTGTAGATAGCTGAGCATAGGGAATAAGACAAAACATTTTGTTTTGAAGGCTGTAAGGGTATTTTGTTTATATAAAGGCAGAAATGTTTCTTTTGTAACTGTGAAACTTCCTATTAAAGGATGCATATAACTTTCAAAATAAAAATACTCTTGTAACTGTAAATGGCTATGAAATATTTGCTGTTCCCCCACCCACTTAGAAGCAAAACCTATTTATGAGGCTTTATTAAGTGCAAATAATTCCCATGGCTTCAGCACAGAAGAATCAGCTGCAGAAAATAGTCTGATTTGCATATAAATGACATAATTTCTGCTCAGAAAAGTATATTGAAAAATACGTATTTCTACATTGGAAACCTGATATTCACACATATTAAGGTCAGCTTGCATAACTTGTTTTAAGCTGCTGCATGTTGATACCTGATCACACTTCCAGCTTGATTCAGGCTAGATTCAGGCTTTATCCTTTGAAATTATGATTTCTTTTTTTTTATCTAATTAAGCTATAATTTAGAGAAATAGATTCCAAAACATTTATCTCATCAGTTTAAGCACTTAAAAGTACTCAGAATATTCATCAGTACAACTCAGAACTTGGCACTTTTCCTTATCTCCTGTACTGTGAATTTGTGATGTGAGAAAATTCCTGTTGTTTGGGTGAGACAGAAAAAGGCTGCTAACTTGTTCCAGTCACTTTAATAAATGGTAGGATGCAATGGAAGTAGACACAGAAATACTACGAAGGTTTTTTTTGTGCTTTAATGTGTACTAAGTAATACAGTGAATCTTGCCATTGAACTCCATATTTTCACAGATTCTTATTACATCCTGCTTTGCCAATACCTTTGATGGTGTTTCTTTAAGCAGCCAAGCCACTCATTCAGGACAAGTGTTCCTTACTGACAGGCTCCTGTTTCTTCTTAAATCCATCCTAAAATAAAAGAAAGATGTTGGACAGACAGGCATTAAAATGTTTGGAAGAGACCTGCCACACCTCGGTTTTCAAATTCTTGCCTGGCAAAGGCCTTAGTGAGCTTAATGCTATTGCCAGAAGCAATAGGTTCACTGCCTAGACAGATTGATTTGCCACAATGAATTGTCATTAGTTTTGAATGCCTGGTGGAGAGCTTGACACGGTCTAGTAAAGAAAAAGTCAAAGTAGCGCTATCTAGAAACTTGGATGTGCAGATCAGAACCTCCTTTTTAGAAATTTCTTTCAGTTTATAAAGGCTATTAAATTATCTGAATTAAAATGAGGCAGTACAGTTTATTACTATTTTTCCTGGTTGTGGTGTAATATTTTAGCTGTTGTAGTCCAGACTTGTTAGGTTCCTGGGTGTAGAAAATACACTTCTTTTTTCCCAGAACTCTATCCTTGTGTCTTATATGTTATGCCTAGAGAAGGTTTTTCTGTCTAGTTGGAAATTTCTATTCAAAGAATAGTCACCCAGCAGCGGTATCACTTATCATTTTCAGTATCTTCTCAATTATAAAGATTTTAGGCTCTGAGGTCGGTTTTGTTTCTAAAAATTGTACTAACAGATGTGAAAGGTGCATTGACCAAAGCATTGGCACGTTATTAAATAATTTTATTTCTGAAGTATGGCAGCAGGAGTGATAAAGAAAGCATCGGCCATGAAATAGATATGCTTTTCTTGTGATACATCCCAGAGATGCATTTGAGAGACTGGAGGCTTGCTTAGTGAGGAAGAGAGCTTGTATTAGGATGGTAGGAGGTACAAGTGGATGTCTCTGCCTCCCTGTCTCCTGGGTGTGATTATCTCAGACAACCACATTAGCAGAAGCTTAGACGTGTTCTTAGCTTCTGGAATGGATTTGCTGAAGTGACAGTGCATACTGAGGATGATGGTAAAAAGATGGGCAGTGTATTCTGGAAGAAAATAAAGTTGGCAGCTTGCAATGGTGGAACACAGCTTCAGAGAAGCATGTGGTTCAATAGAAATTAGTCTCTGTCCATAGACTTTATAGCAGCCGATCAGACCTGCTCTTTCAGTTCAAGCAGTTAATAATATCTCAGCACTGTAGCTTAAGGGATACAATTTTCAAAATTATTGTAGTGTGGGACCGATAAATTTCAGCATAAAGAAGGGACTATTCTATATAATTTATTTTAGATATCCATCTAGGGTATGTTCTGACACTCCACATGAAAGTCAAATTGTCCATGTAAAATGGTTTTCAGGTGATAAGTTGACCCCTGGGGTTTTAGTAAAATAATAGATTCAGAATTCCATCTGACTCTCCAATCTATAAAAGCTAGTTATCAGCTGTTTGAAGGATTTGATAGGAAAGGAAAAAAAGAGAGAGCTTTTGTATGGTGACATTTTTCTCGTTAATGGGGACAAGGTAAGAATCACAAACTCCTTCTGGATTTGGTAGTAAATACTCTACTGACGTGTTCTGGGAGGTAGTTGTTCTGTGTGAGGAGTGTATGTGTGTAATCCTCCACATGCATATGGAACAAGGAATATTTCTAATAGACATGTACAGCCCATCAAAAGAAGGACGTTTACTGTGCCATCATCTGGCCATCATTTCTAAATGCATTCCATCACCAGAGCCTACTTCAGCAGAAGTTTTGCTGCAGAATGACTGTCTAACAGTGCCTATAGACATGGTAGGAGAATAAAAAATATTTTTTCTACCAGCATTCTTCAATATTTAGATGGAGTGCAAAACAAATAGTAACCTGAAAAGAAATGGTGTTATTTTCAGTTCTTGTCTGAACACTCTTACGGGACCTGATGTGATTTTTTTTTTCTAGTTTTGTTATTTAATTGTATTTTCTTGAGAATGCTTAAAAATAGTTTCTACTGTAACTTGTGACTTTAATGTCAGTTTAAGCCGATCCAAAGTTGGGTAGAGGCTTTGTTACATTTTGTTTTAGTAGATGAGTGTATCTGCATGTTCATGCAGCACAAGTGAGTAACTGAGGAAAGGTGCCAGTAAGATAGGACCAGAAGCAGCTTGCTTCATAAAATGCTAAAAGCATGTTTTTGCTTAGTGCATTTGAGTGCCTCTTTGAATTTTGAGAAAATACCTCCTGCTTTTAAAAAACAACTGTGCTTAAAAAAGTATGACTATTCTACAGTCTTTGTAAAAAGGTTTGTCTCAAAGAAAAACCCAAGTCCCTCCTCAGTTGTTTGTGATGTTCCTGTACTTTCCCTTCTTGTGTGGGGGGTGAACATTGAGCTCACTGCAGAAGTACTGTTATACTCTGTTGCTGCAGCTTTTGCAGGTGTGAAGAAAGCTACAAGGAGGGAACCTGTTTGCCTCCTGTGTTCTGGAAGGGTCAGTTTCTCCTCTAAGAGAAACTGAGCAGTCCTCAGGGGTGAGGAAGATACCTCATGCTCCCAAGTTGGATAGAGAAGGGAAATGTAGTGATCTGAGATCTGTAGTGATCTTGCAGGCAGTGTTGTGGAGGAGCTGGGATTTTGCTTGTGGGACAGAGCAAGCTTTGAAAGTGAGAGGAGAAAGATAAGTTTCCTAGAGCAGGTGTCTGTGGCACCTCTGTGAACCATTTCAGAAATTTTCCGATTGGAAGGAGGACTGGAAAGAAAGATTTACCTTGCAGTGACACAATGGGAACATTAATTTTCAAGCTTTTTTATTAATTCTAGCTCTCCAACAGATTAGACTTCTCATTATTTAAAGAACAATTTTATCCTCCCATTCCAGTAACACTTGCATTTAGAAATCTGGATTCTGTCTGTGTGCTTATCAAACAGAAAAACATCTACCTAAACACAATTGCTAATTCCGGGTCCTTGTGGACAGGATGAAAAAAAGCTAACTACTCTTACGCCTTACCTCTTCCTGGTTTTGGTTGGTTGGTTTTAGCTTTATAGACATAACTGGGTGTTAGTCCTGCAAATGGGTAAGTTATAACAGATGTGGGACAGGCCTTCTCCCTCAGTTGAATGAACTCTTGCTTTTACTGAGATCTACTGGAGTGTGCTCAAAAGCAAGGCATCTATTGCATTCTTCAAGTGCTTTTCTTCTGGAAGAGCAGATCTGAGAACCAGAAGAATTTCTGAAAAACTCTTGACTTCTGCTATTGACTGGATTTAATGCAGACATTAACACTTTACAAAGTCACTATATATTTTCCTTTGGGTTGATTGTCACTCTGAGGCTGATTTGAAAATGTGTCACCCAATTTCAGACTTTCAGGTGTTAGTGCTGAAACATTTACTTCTCCACTGAGGTAATTATCGTTTGTATTTGTGGCTCTAGTTAATTGAAGGCCTCACCTTTTGCTTACTTAAGCACTGTGGGAAATAGTTTCCTTTCCTGGAGTGGGATGATGCACAGAAAGAAGTGAAGTACCTTCTGTATTCCTCCATACCCCTAATACTGGGAAATGCTGGGTTGATATGGTTTTGTAGCTGTGTAAGTACTCACTGAAAAACCTGTGAGTGCAGCTGTAGGTAGAGTTGGTGTCAGACATGAGGACATCATGATCCAGCCCTGGAAGGAGAGTCCCAGAGCTCTGCATCTGGAGGGCACACAGAGCAGCCACATGCCCAGCATCATCCTCCTCCAGGACAGGGACAACAACCCATTACTCCACCAGAGTAAGTTTACTAAAGCATCTGATAGATGTGTTTTTATAAAAGAGTGCCTCCCATAACTTTTAATGCAGGAGTGGGGTATTTGTTCTAAGACTTTTAATTCAGGACATAACATGACTTAAAAAGCAAAACAGGAGGAAAAATAGTGGACGAAGTATTGCCTTCTTCAGAGGCACAGCTTTAGGAACCACTTGTTGCTTACATGAAGTACTGAGGCTTTGTGGGTAAAGCTGAGTTTGGGGCAATCCTCACCTTCATGCCTGTATTTTGCCTTTTCTACCCTGTAGACAAACTTTATGTAGACGCCATTTTGTCTAGTGCTATCCAGAGTTGTGCTGACTGGCCAGATACTTTTGGAAGTATGACTGGAATGTGCTTGTGAAGATGTGGAAACCTAATCAGTAATGAAAATAGTCGCTGAGTGTAAATCTGTGTTCTGTCAGAAAAGCTTGTTGATGCTGTGGAGCTCCACTCTTGCCCTGTGTAACTCAGCTGTTGTAGCAGGCCATTGTTCTGTAAGGTTGTTTTGTGAATTATCTTTTGAGAATCCTATCTCTTATCTCTCGGCAATGCTGTTATTGCCAGAAGAAAACTGCATGTGTACAAAGAGCAAAGCATGGTTGTATTTTGCTTATCTTTGAATTGGAAAGTTTCATGTATGTGGCAAGTGAACTTGCCATTACATGACATTAATGAAACAGAGATCCTAAATCCTGCTTAGAATTGTCATTGGCAGCTATTAATGTATTTTCAATAGTATTTTTTATTTGGAGCTTAGTCATAACTCACTAAGATATAGTTCTGCTTGTTAGCTATTGAGATGGTTGAAAGGGCTTTGGATGCTCCAAGATTTCATTCCAGCTTCATAGCATTCCTCATTGCCTTGAAACTGTGCTAGGCTTAGTATCTGTAGTGAAAGAACTAAAAAAAGAGCAGCACTAAATTTACATTTCCACTCCTAGTGTGGATGGAATGGGAAATGAGGAACTCTGTCACCAAGTAAAACGGGTAATATAATTCCAAGTACTGGCTACCATTTCTAAACCGCTGTGTTTTCCTTGCCAGATAAGAGATTTCAGACCATATTTTTTAAAGAGGTCATTGAGGAATACAGCCCCCAAGATGCACCGCACACTAAGTGTTTTAATATGTCTTTCACACAGGGCTCACATTGGACATTTCTCCTCCGTTACTGGCCTCAGAATCGCCAGCCTGAGGCGCATTGAGGGAGGAATCGCCCATGCGCCATGCTGGAACCGTGCGTGGAACGAGCCCCCCCGTGCGTTCACTGCGCACCCGCGGAGAGCTCCGCGCCCCCGGCACAGCGCGGGGGGAACAGTGCGGGGCGGGCCCGGGGACAGCGCGAGGGCGGCGGCTCCGCGTCCGCTGCCTGCGGCCCGCTGGCCGTGCGGGACCGAGCCCCATTGCCTCGCTGGCCGTGCGGGACCGAGCCCCATTGCCTTGCTGGCCGTGCACGGGGGCAGCCCGGGGAGTGCCGCGCTCGGTGTGCTTTAGCCGATGGCACTCGCGTGTCACCGTGCGCTCCCCCTCGGTCCTGGCACCAGGCTCAGGGTGAGACCGAGGTATGGTACAGCTTGTGCTGCAGGCACCCCATGGTCTGTTCCACGGTGCTTGTCCAGAGGGCTCTCGCGTCTCGGCACTGCTGGGGAGGTTGACGCACACACACACCGAGAGGGGCCCGGTCGCCGCCGCCCACCCACGCCCGAGGGACCTGGTGGCAAGGCACGCCTGACCTCGGGCAGGTATTTCCGGGCTTAAAGGGAGCCCTAAATACTGAACACTCATGCAAAAATGCAAGTTAAAAGCAGGGGTGCCAACTACACCGTAGCACCGCCAAGAGCTGTAATTTTGCATGGAGAGAGGCCTACGTAAGATGGCCCGTTCTGTGGGCTTGCAGTGTGTTGTAACCAAATTAATTAAATGGTTAACAAGGGGCTGATGTGCTGTAGTGGGAAGGTGACATACCATCCTTTCGGGATTTTTCCAGACGAGGGGGGAGTCGTGTGACCCACTGCAGCACCGCAGTTCCCTCCTGAGTCTTACTTTGTCACTTTGTCTAGGGTGACGACTGGGCCAGCCAGAGGGGGCTGCGGAGCCGGGCACCATTTCCAGCCAGTGCTGCGTGGAGCGCCTCGGCGTGCAGTGCTTCTGCACCGAACCCATACGCGCGTCTGCCCGCACCGGCCAGCCCTTCCTGTGCGAAAGAAAGGAAAGAAAAGAGCCTTTTCCTTAATGCACAAATAGGTTAGGGGATAGTTTTTGTGTCAGAATTTATTTTCTCCTGAAAAGGAAAGTGCGTGCCCAAAGCGGCTGTTGCGCTGACCTCCCTTCCCTATGTGTAAGGTTCCCGTGCATGCCGGTGGGGGAAGGGAGAAGGGGCAAGACTTGACTTGGCTCTGCGACCTTGTTGGGCTCGGCTCTGCAAACCGGACCCCAGAGGGTGGTCTGGGGCTTGGGAAGGCTTAGGTGCGCCTGCGGTTGGAGTGGGGCTGCACGCACATCCTTCCTACAGAAAAGTTGTGTCAGCACACGGACTGGTATCTGGCTTCACATTCCTTCCCAGAGTTCTCGAGATGTTAACTTCCAAAAGGGAGATGTCCCTTGTGGATTTATGTCAGTGATTTTGGGTTTTAAACTATTAATGCATGAAAAATGACTGTAGGAGCTGTATACTCCCATGTATGAATAATGACTACATGGGAACACAGATTACAGCAGTTTTGCACTGAGACTGCTGCAGTTTACATGCTCTCTTTGGGAACATTATGAAACGTTTTTAAATACTGGTTCATGTTAATGCATTGATTTCAATCAGTCTCTTTTTGTCCCTTTTGGATTTGTTCAACTTAACAGCTAGCTTGTTTCATGTTTGCTCTAAGATATGCTTAGCAAAATAGGCAAATAAAAAAATGCATGCAAAAATATGGTGCTATGCACATGTATCAGTTTTTTTATTTATTAATAGACTCCAATTTCCATACAATAGTATTTTTTTCCTCAATGGATAGTTTATGCCAATTACATGTAGTTTAACAGATTTGAAATCTGTTTTTGCTTTTCTAATGCATAAAGACATTGATTCTGTTTCAGGTTTTAATTAAACTCTACACTGACTTTAAAGATTCTATTGTCCTTTTCATTTAAATAGGGTTTTTGTTAGATCTTTAACAAGACCTCAGTGGGGTAATAAATCTAAGCAATTGTCCTTATTAGGAGTAGATTATCCTCAAGAGATGGAAAGTCACAGAAGTAACTAAAATCATTTGCAGAGACTGAACTAAGGCTTTTTCTTCCTAAACATTAAACAGACTTGAAAATTACTTGCTTGGGCACTCAAATTAAATTAAATGATATTTTGTTTATTTTTCACATTTTCAGTGTAGGCTATTTGCATTTACTTAAAATTTGAGTTTCATTGAGTAGAATTCACTCCTGAATAAGGATCCTTACTTTCAGTATACAAGCTGTAACTGAAACTCAGTACATCCTGCCATTTCTTTTGTTATTAACCCTTGCAGTGCTTCTAATGTATAGGGCCTGCTGGGCCAGGGAGGTATTCTTAGTTCATTGTTTTTGCCATAGAGATGAGTCTTGGCTGAAGAATTGGTCTTGTATTTGTCCCATACCCCAGCCAAAGAGAGCTGAAGGGTATGTAGGGGTATGTAGGGTATGCAGGAGTGTGAAGCTTGTGCAAAGATCTCACATGCTGGACTAAAAACACAGGTTCTTGGAGAAACCTCTCACACACTCAACACTTCTGTCTAGGTTTGACCTTCCTGTGTTCACATACTGCTAGGAGGTGAAAGGAGATATAACTCTAGTGGGTTTTTTTAGCTGTTTGCTTCATTTGAGGGTATTCTCTGTTCTGCAGGTGCTCTGGGTTTTCTTTGTTCCTGGTTTTAGTCATCGGTTGACTTCTGATGGGACATGGCCTCCTTTATACACACAGTCAAATCCTGAATTTCTCCCCAGTTTTTAATTCCCAAATTATTGTACACATTGTGGTGCAGTTTCTTTAAGCATCCAGTTGTGTGGAAGCTCCGTTTTGGGGGACACTAATTTCTAGGACTTAGTCCTGCAAATCACCAGGCAAAAGCAGGAATGTTGTTCAGAGATATTCTCCCAGTGAGCTGTGCCGAGACAGCAGCGCTTCCCCGCTGGCCGCACCCGCTGCGCTGGCAAAGCCACTGCCCTTTGAGGGGACACGGCCGCAGGAAGCCGGGCTGAAGGGACACGGCCACAGGAGTGGGGCCTGAGAGGACACGGCTGCAGGGAGCTGGGCCGAGGGGACACGGCTGAGGGGCCACGGCCGCAGGAAGCTGGGCTGAAGGGACACGGCCGAGGGGACACGGCTGCAGGAAGCCGAGCTGAANGCCACTGCCCTCCGAGGGGACACGGCCGCAGGAAGCCGGGCTGAAGGGACACGGCCGAGGGGACACGGCTGCAGGAAGCCGAGCTGAAGGGACACGGCCGCAGGAAGCTGGGCTGAAGGGACACGGTTGAGGGGACACGGCCGCAGGAAGCTGGGCTGAAGGGACACGGCCGAGGGGACACGGCCGCAGGAAGCCGGGCTGCGGGGACACGGCCGCACGTGACGCGCCCACGTCCGCCTCCGCCGGGAAGGAGCCCGCAGCCCTGCGCAGCTGATGCGGACCAGCCCCTCTTGGTTGTTGCAGCTCTACCGGCAGTCAGCCAGCAGGTATTTAATGTCTCGGAGCCCTTCTGTCCGTGGGCTCCTCTGCCCCTGTCTCTGCAGAGCCAGGTCCTGTCAGCCTCCAGGCTGCTGCTCCCCACATGGCATCTGCTGTGTTTCTCTACTAAGAGACTTCACCTCAAACATTACTGTCTTCTAAGTGATACTCCAGTGATACTTTGGGGCAGAACGAATTATGTTAGAGGAACATAGCTCATAGTGCGGGATTTCTAATTACACTCTATTTGCTGCACGTTCTAGGCAAAATTGCACGTTTTGAGCCTTCATCTCCTGCTTTCCATATCACTCAAATAGCAGAGATTTTGGCATGGTAAATCACAGAGGGAGGTGGAAAATCTGATGCAAAGTGAGATAATGTAGTTCTTTATTGTTATGATTCTTCTGTCCTCATAGAAAACTTAAAAACATAGAAGGTGCTGACAGCAGGTAAGTCACCTAGTTCCTGCTCTGTTTTAGGTATAAAGCCTGGGGAAAGTGGAGGAATAGAATGCACACCCTGGTTTTTAGGCTTAGATTGCAACTCACCCTTCCTTCCAAAGCAGTACACTGGAGGAAGTGTGGCAAACCTAGGCTGAGTCCTGCACCTTTTTTAATATGATTCAGTGTACAAGATGATGACTGCTAAGAGTACTCAGCCTTTGGGACAGATTCTGGGGAGTTAAGAGATTCTTCATCCTGTCTTGCATGGCAATTAGACATGATTTAGGCAATGCCGTACCTCAGACAAAATCCACAGGGCATAGTTTTGCTCTGGATTCTTATGAGGATGTGGGATTTTCCCTCTATTTTCCCCAGCAGCAGGGCCAGGAGTTTGTGGCTCTGCATGGTGAAATTGTGAGGGCCCAGCTCTGTCCCTTAGTAAGAGATTTGTCTTATCTCCCTGTCTCCCCTCCATGTTTCTGGGGATGAATGCTAGTGCTGTGACTCTGCCTGCAGTATGAAGGTAGTGTGTCTGTAAGAAATGGACTTCCACTGCTCGCTGATGTGCAATGAAAATTTCCTGTCTTGCCTTGCACTCTGCAGCAATGTGTGTTGCTTTCCAGTGCCAGGTACATACCACAGCATCAGATTGGGGAGCTGCTCTTTGCATGTGTGCCATGCAGTGAGCCAGCAGCATTCCCTCTGTTCCAGCAGCCTCCCTGGAGGGCAGCAGGCTGCCTAAAAGGTCAGCGGGGTACCTGTGCATCACAGGCGTGAAAAGCTGCCCTCTTTAGGCCCTGAGGCAACAACCTGCTTTCACTTTGTGAAGCCGAGCAGAAAAGCTGGGGTCCGACAGTGGCAGGTATCCCTGAGCACAAGAGGAAGGCAGCATGAGGGTATAAGAAATCCAGTTTGCTTCTCATGAGTAGATGAGGTTTGGGTGGGAAAGTAATGGGAATGCTAAATGTTTGCTACTAACATTTACTAAAATGACAGCAAATCTCATCTGTATTAATGTTTAGCTTTTGAGATGCAGAGGAATTTTACTTTGTTAAAGAAGGTCAGAAGCCTAGAAGTAGCTCTTTAATCTTCAACTGGAAAACACAGTTTTGAGATCCATTCTCTTAGGAATGGAATAACAGAGTGATAATGGATGTTAAACTTACTCTGAATGTTATTTAAAGGATTTCTCAGATGAAAACAAAAGTTAATAGGATGGTGTCAGGCTCATGTGAACATTACCTTTACTTACACAGTTGTCCACATGAAGAAGAGAGGTTGATCAGCATGTATTTTCTGGTTATATGATTGTCAGGAATTATCAAAAGTCTTTATGTGATTCTTAAATGCTTCCATTTGCTCTTTGTTCCAACAAAAGGCTGTTGGAACTGTATCAATGTTGTTTTACAAGCATGGCTCTATGCACGAAGACTTCACCACAAAGGATATCCAGTGTCCTGCATCTGCAGGAGTCTTCAGCATTGAGGAAAAAATGACTGTTAATCTTTCCCCTCCTACTGCTGAACTGTTCCTCTTGGCACATTTTTGATTTCCCTTGGTCAATCTGTGCCTGATACCATGTATACATGTCTTATTGTTCCCCACACCATAATGCTCTCCTGTTTTTCCCAAATGTTGTTACATTTCCTTTCTCCTTCCTCTATTTTTCATTTCTCTTTCTTATTTATAATGCATTTTCTATCTCTTGTTTTTCACTTCTAATTTAATACCACCAGTGAATTTGTGTGTGTCTGCAGATCATTAAAAAGGGGTTATGTGGGACTACTTGTAAAAGAAAACACTGCATTCCCAAGATAGGTTACAAATTGGTGTGTGTCAGTACTCTGTTTTGGAACTTTTAGCTTTGTTTAGTTCTTTAGCAGATGCACAGTGAACTCGGGATCTCTTCTTTGCCACTCCAGTGTGAGAATACAAGGAACAAATTCAAGAGTTGCAGGACTTGAAAGGACCTGTGTTGCCCTAGGAAAAGGGCAGTTTCCCATGTAAGCAAAGCAAAAAATCAAATTTACAAAAATCCCATCCAGCCACAAAACTAGTCTGTCCTCAGCCTGTGGGCAGTTCACAGGAGTCCTTTCCTCCTTCCTACCCTCTGTACAGTCTGTTTCAACTCACCATTGTGACCAGTGGTTGGCGAGCTGGCAGAAATGGATGTGTATGGGAAGATAGGTGGAAAGGGTAGTGTAGAAGGCATCTTTGCCAATGAATTACAGCTCCACTGATTGCCGAGGAGTGGAGACAGCCTTTCCTGCCCAATGAGCATGGGTGTTATAAAAGAGTGGATCAGCTAGTGGAGAGACAGTTGCAGTTGGAGTTGGAATGTGCTGGCTGTGCTGTGAGGAGATAGGGACATGTGGTCATGCAAAGGACAGACAAGGTAAGAAGATGCTGTGTGAGGGACAGACAGGGCTAGGCAGCTGGGAAAGGGACAGGTTGGGGTTAGCCAGTCATGCAGAAGGAAGAAAGAAACTTGCAGGAAGAAGGAGTCAGTGCTGTGTGGAGCTGCCTGTGAGGAAAGGAGTCAGTGCTGGAGAGAAGGCATGAAATGTTTTTAATAAAAGACTAGTGTTGGTGCCAGTCATGTCTGTCTCAACATAGTTAATACAGATGCGTGCCTGAAATACCACCATGTAGTGGGGGCCACACCTGTGGTGTGAGAGGAGTTCTGCTCCTCTGGGAAACCAGGAGACGTGATTGCTTTAATCCAGCACAGATCTCTGGCTGATGCAGCCAGAAGGAGCATTTGTTGTGTTGGGTGGCAGAGTTGGATGAGGGAACAAATCCTACTGCAAGCTACCATGTTGCCTCTTGGGGCTGACCTGAATGCTGGTATTGACACAAAGGAGGGCGTTTTGGGGGCAGGAAGGGAAGATGTGCTGACAGAAACTGAGCAGTGTCACCACATGGTCAGTGGACAGAGAGGCTCTTGGAGCATGAGTCTCTTCCTAGTGCCTGGTTTTAGGATGTGGATGGCACTACTGTGCCTGTGAGGTCTGTACGTGTCAGTTGATGCCCAGGGTAAATCTGTGCCCAGGTGTTACAGCAGCATTAGACAGACCTATCCTTTCATTGTCCCTGTGCTCCCTGCTGGAGTGTTTCACTAGGAAAACTTGCATTTGCAGCCCTGTTAGGGAGAGGCTAGTCGGGGCTCATAGTTGAGCTCTGACTGGGTTAAAGGGTGGCCTTGGGCAGAAGCAGGATTTCTGAAAGCCCCTGTGGGCTGCATCTCCTGGCACAGACTCCCTGCTCCTCTTGGTCCTCCTTGGCTGCAGTGCAGGGGGCAGCCAGCATTGCCTGGGTGGTAGTTTTAACTCTTTGTTACCTAACATTCAGACAGTTTCAAAGTAACGCAGCAGCAAATAAACCACTGGCCTCTTTGTACAGTCACATCCCTCATGTTGTCCCTGCCACCAGTGTTAATAATGTTTTTACACAATTTCCCAAGCACAGACGGAGTTGGGGAGTGTGAGGTGTGCCTTAAGGGGCTGGTAGCAGCAGAGAGTGTTTGAGGCTGGATAGTATCCACTGGTGCTTCATGAACTTGCTGTCAGGGAGCTCTTTACGTAGTGCTTAGCACTGGTCAGTGGCAGGACTGTAAACTGAAGCAAATAGCTTGGTCCTGGTCATTTTCTAGAAAGTTTTTTACCAACCACACAGGACTTGGAAACATCTGACATTAACAAAATAACCTATTTGAAGCAATAGTAAACTGCCATCTGCTGGTAAAAAAGTAATGCACATAATGAACATGCAGACTTAGGAAGTGATAATTCTTGTGTGTTTGACATGCTGCAGTCAAATATGAACATGACGTGGAAGCTGCATATATTTATTTAATGAGTGGTTTTCATCTCTATTTGCATTTTCATATAGAATATGCTAAACAGATGCCTATAATATAACTAAATTTAACGACAAGCACAGAAAACAAGACAATAAGAATAAAGAATGAGGACTAATAAAAGCAGATGAGCGATCAGGATGATGTCAGGCTCCAAATGTGTCCTATTTACATTGCTAATAATGAATCACAAGTACTTCCTTTTATTGTTTCTCCCTATCTTAGACCCTTCTGTATGACCAGAATTGTAGCACTGAGAAACATCTCCTGGCATCTTCATTTTGATTTGTGTGTGTGGTTCCTTACACAAGCCTGTAAATAGGAACTGGGTCTTTAATTGTTCCTGATTTAAGTAGGTCATCTTCACCAATACACAAATCTCTTGTCTTCTTGTAAGCCAGGTCAGCTGTTGAAAAGGATATGGAAAATACTTACTACACAAATATGACCAGAGAAAATGATTTCACAAAGGACCACTCCCAAATTATATGGCATTACAGAACCAGTTTCCATAAATCATCAGTATGATGAGTACACTGCAGGGGAGAGACTATCAGATTTCATGTTTGTATAGTGTGTACCAAGTGGGTGTGCTGAGCATGACTGGGTCCCTAAGGTGCTGCTGCACTATAAATAGTGGTGTTAGCCTGAATTACCTCCAGTGCAAACATCAGGCCATTTGGCCTTTTCATATGCATGCAGTTTTGTTTTATGATTTGGATTATTCCAAACATAGCCTATTGTTTTAGCAAACTGATCTTCTCATAGGAAATGTCTTGAATGGGAAAAGAAAAAATAGGTCAGTTCTTCCTTTGAAATCAGAGAGAAGTGTGTATTTGTGATATTTCCCAGGCTTATTTCCTTGGAACAGGTTTGGCAGGTATGAGAGGAAGTTAAAGATTTATTTTTTGGTGCTAGGTACCAGATGTCATACCTGCTCTTCTGAGACAGCTGCTTTTATCTCCAGCAGTACCTGCTCTAGTAGCAATGAAAAAGTGACTTGAACCCATTTAAAGCATGTAGTGTGCACTGTTCTCGTGCCACTAAAGGAAAGGGAAGGCTTGTTTGGGAGACTCCAGACAGTCCTAATGCGTCACTATAAAGCAAACATGTTTGCATCCCTCTCAGCAGTGTTTTTGCCTCCTTGAAGATGTGGTGAATTAATATGCCCAACTCCAGGGTTTGTGACCCCAGCAGACACTGAAGGGCTACAAAGATGTCCAGTTTGAAGTGCTGTTATGAGATCTCCACATTTATGGCTCATTTTCTAGCATCCATGTGGTTCTTTCATAAGGACCATTTCTGAGGAATTTGTGGTGCTGTGCACACTCCACTCACATCGGCTCTAATCAAATTCTGTTCAGTGTCTTGCCTGAAAAGAGCCCTGCTTGGTGGCAGAGTAGCATTAATACTGTAGGGCCAAATCCTCAGCTCAGGAAAACATCACAGCTTTTTTTGACTTTTAAACTGTGGAGGATTTGGCCTTGGTGCATGGTCACAGAGGCAGACACCCTGCTCTGGGTCCTGTTTACTGAAATGCTCCAACAGCAACACAACATGATCAGATGGAAGCAGAGCCAGGGGAACAATGGTGCCCATGGACACCTGTTAACAGGTGGGAGCTGAAGTACACAGTTACCATCAAAGACACCACTGTCCTCTGCTTTGCTCTGGAGTCTCCCTGCCAACAGAGCTCTGCCTTCCAGCTGAAGAGTGACTGATGTTAGAAATATCAGTCCCAGTTTATTTCAGGTGTGCCACTGACTCACATGACCCATAGGAAGGATAAGGTAAAGGCAATCAAAGCAGCATATTCCTGTAGCTTCTAAGGGCTATAAAAATGGAAACATGGGAAACAAGCTCATAGATACATGAAATGAGGATGAGGGTTCACTGCTACCTGCTATAGGTTAAATCAGGAGTTCAGTGAGACTGAGATTTGACCCAGCAAGAGAAAAGGAGACGAGTAAGAAATGATTAAAAGATAAAGCTGGTATTTCCTTCATGTTATGCTAGAATCACTCTGTTCAAAAAGGCTCCTGAACCATGGAGAGCTGGGGCGGGCAGGGGTGAAGAGGTGGGTTATGGTGATGGAAGGATATTGTCATTACATAAATTGGAGCATTTCAAGTCTGTTTAACTATTTAGTGTCATATCCTCTTAGTCTTTTCTGAGCTTACTTTGCAGTGGAATGGGGGAAACTGTGCTGACAGCACAGCTGGTTGTTTGGCTGTTTCTTTTCTCTGTGTTTCCAGCAAATTAAGCACTGTGTCCTGCCTATGCTATGTTCAGGGTTTGGCAAAGAGCTTTTGATGGGTTTGCCATCCTTTTGCCCAACATTTAATCCTGCTTCCTTTTACTACTGTGGCTTCTGTACCAAAATGCAGTGGTCAGACTGAGTAGCAATAAAATTACTAGTGTTTTACCAGTAGGAGCAGGAAGACCCTTAGTCAGGGGGCAGTTTCTGGCAAAGCGTAGTTCTCAAGATGAATTGAGGTCCTTGTCTTTGCAAGGATTACTGCATGGTGGATGCAGAAATGATAACCTAGCAGTTAAGTGCTGTTCAGAAAGCAATAAAACACTCACTTTCAAATCAAGAAGCATGAAATAGATACTATCCTACTGAGGCAGGAAGGGGGAAACACTAGGAGAATCATGAAATGGCTGCATATTGTTAATTTCTGTGAATATAGTAGCATTTGGATGCCTCTGGTATATATTTGAAATAAGACTTGTGCTATATGCTTGTCAAAGCCAGGCATGGGGATCAGCTAATAGGCTTATCAGTCAGGCAGTGTACATGGAGATGCTCTGCTTTCACACTGTCTGCTGATTGGAATTGGGCCCATGAAGAAGCCAGGTGATTAATCTGCAGGAGTTTATTTTTTCTGAACTGCTAATGTCCTCTGTTTCAGAGCAACAGCCCATGGCGTATTAAGCAGGTAAGATTTGATTGCAAGCGTGAAGGGAAGCACACAAAGATTCTCCACACATCTCTTGTTTGAGCTTTAGGGGCTAGGAAAATTAAGTATTAGAGAAGTTTGTCCTGTGCTGGGGCAGAACCAATACTTCATGAAAATCAATAGTACTCTTACTCTTACATACTCTTATGTATGCATTTGTGTCAATCAGGATAAAATTTAAAGCCACGATGCTCTTACAAGATGGTAGTGGACACTTGGTACTAGCCCAGAAATGCACAGCTGCCACTTCAGCTGACCTGCTGTGAGAGTCATGCTCTTCTTAAATCTGTTGCTCCTTTTCTTTGGTGATTACACCTCGCTCTTGCTGTGTTCTTTCCACCCATGCTGTTGTGTACTCTGGCATCTAATGCTGAGTAAACAAATGGGGCTGCTGAGTCCAACTGCCTCAACAGAAATGCAACAGGAGAATTGCATACTCAGTTTGAAAGATTTTGCAATATTAGAAGAGTCTTAAGGGGATTATTTTGAGATTATTAGTCACTATTTATAGTCTGTGTTGTACCTGTGTTGTAAAATTAGTTTCTATCTTCAATTGAAATATTTGAGAACATGTTGATTTAGGAAAAGTATTTTTCTGACAGTATGGTGTTATGTGAGTATTCATTTATTAACCCTAGCAACTTTCTTGAGAAATAAGGAAGTATTTCAATATTGTTTTTACAGACTTTTACAGATACATAAGGCTCAGATGTATAGATGTAGATCTGTATGTTCTAGTGTCTGCTAACTAGCATTTGGCCCTGCTTACTTTCACTCAGTCTTTCCTCACCTGAACTCCTGGTCATGGAGCAACTGTGGCTTATGCAGCTCCTGGCACCTCTCTGATTGCAGCCTGTGAGCAAGTCCACACTGGGAGAGAGGTTAGCGGTGAGGATTGGTTATTGTGGAAAAGGGGCAAGGAAGATGAGTGAATAATTGTCTTGCTTCAGGCTCTAAGAAGATGTAGCAAGCTCCCATTTTGAGCGTGGGACCAGGGAAGGAGAGTGGCTGCATGGGAGGGAGCAGACTGAGGCTCTATGTTTCCATTCCCAGACATCCAGATCAGACAAGAGAAGACAGTGAACCAATATTGGGAATACAGACAAAATCCTAGGCCCTCTAATAATTCATTGGCTCCAGGAACAGGAGAACGTTGTACACTGTAATTATGACAGACAACAAGGCCATTGGAAACAGGAATACCCAGGATAACAAAACAAAACAAGCTTCCCAAAGAGATTTCAATCCTATGGTGCAATCTTACCATGCTCAATGGGCTTCTGTAAGTGTAAGTGTTATATTATTAGATATTTACCAGTGATCTGGACTTAAACTGTGCTGTGAAATGCCGTGACAATGAGGAAGGATTGAGAATACTTGTTAGAAGGGGGAGCAAGAGTTTCTGGGCTTTACTTTCTTCTGAACCTCTTTTGGTTTTGTTTTTCTTTCCTTTTATTTTGCTCTTATTTTTTTGCTTTAAAGTTCTACTATAAACAATTAGAGGAAATTAGCTATTATATTGCCTGTGGAGGCTAGGAAAGTAAGAATACATTCTACATCACTGTTTTCCTTTGTTTGTCTTTTTTATCTTGTTTATCTTTGATCAGCTGCAGATGAAATAACCAGCTAACTGATTTCCCATACAGGGCTGCCACTCCTGCTGATGAAACTGTGCTGACATGGGAGTATGATCTGTAGCAGTCTAGCAGTATCCATTTCTTATTCCAATACACTGACAGGTCATTCAGGGAGACAAAAACCGCTATTCTAAAGTGGAAAAGAAACTGCAATTTCAATTTTGTTTTGATTTGAAATTTTCCAGCTACCTATCAAGATGAAATCCTTGAACTATTTACTTAGAGTAACTGAAATACCCCTATTTGAAATAGTGGATATGAAGATTTAGCCATTAAAGAGTTGGGGTAAAATTAAAATCCCCTTCAATAATAACTAAAGTCGGAGAAAATCTTTCAAGAAAATTAAACACTTGATCAAAAAGAGAGAAGGGTTATTGTCAAGAGCATAAAGATTAAACAGGAGAGTTGTCTCAGAGAATAACCATCAATGATAAGTAGCAGGCAGTTAATAATATCCACTCAGGGATCTTCTTTTACTTATGTAGGTTTTTGGACAAATACAATATTACATTTCTTAAAGTGTGAGGGAGCTTCATGTCATTCCAGAGTAGCAATAAAGCTTCAGTGGAAAAGGGACAACTGGAATGGTAAGGAAGGGGTGACGCAGAAGCTGAAACAGCAGGAAATCAGGGACAGTTTTTCCACATAACTCTTCTTTTTGACCTGCAAATTCTGAGATCTTTTCTCTGTCTCCCTGACCTGCCTGTTTTTTCATATCCACAGCATTGTTTTAGTGCTGATATTTTATATGGTACTGGCCCTCAACATGGAAAGGAAGGAGAGACCAAGTAAATGAAGAGTGTGATTCCATGTTGCAATTAAGAGCTGGTTTTAAGCTTGATCATGCAAATGGTTGAATTGGCAGAATTCAAGGCATGGTGATCTGTAGCCAGGGGAAGGCACATGGGATGGAAAGGATGGGGGCAGGAGGGTCTGGAGAACCTCTGAAGCCAGCTCTGCAGCTGGAGAAACTGTAACATGAAACGACTCCCTTGATCTCTCATTTTTCTTCCCTTATTCTCTCCGCCTATGTAATTGCAATAATAAATCTTTTTTGTTCCTTAACCATCTTGTGGCCATTGCAAACATTTAAGAATTAATTCAGTTCTCACACATGATGCACATGTTCTTCATGTCCCCTTGTGTCCATCCATTTATTCATTTATCATGTACACACAAAACTCCCATAAAATATTAATCTGATATACAAATCTCTTTTTGCATCCTGGGAGCATTTGCATATAGTAATGTTAACGAGAGTATTAATTGTGCATGCACAGTCTGTGGACTGCACACAGGGCCAAATCTCTCTCGGCAACTGTACTGAAATGAGGGACAAATTTGAAACATTATTTTCATATTAAAAATGCTGAGTGGAAAGTGACCGTTTCCTAGAACTAAAATGTTGTCCTTAAAAGTCAAACAAGAATATTAGAATCTTTATTTTCAATGTTTCCTTCTAAGAATTCCTTTGTAAAAGGAATTTTGTACTGCTCTATGTTTCTACCCAATGGTTCCTAATAAATTGGTACAGTCTAGAAACAGAAGGATTTCATTTTTTTAGCAGTACTGTAATTCGTGGGGAATCTGAACATTTATTTTGCCTTTCTTCCCTGTTGGGAACATCAGGAGTAGCTGCACTTCATCCACTTGGGGAAGGACGTGCAGTTGCAGATGGGTCAAAAAGAATTCAGTTAGGCTGGAGAGAGGATCATTTGCTCTGGGGTAATAAAGAGTGAAATGCCTGTCTGAGCAGGCATTTAATGAAATGGAAATACCTGGAGGATCTCCTGTGGTGGAAGAAATCTCCGCACCTCACTCCTGGCTGTGAGCACAGGTGGGGTTTTCCTGCCTGTGACAGTGGTGAGAGCCCTAGGACACCTTGGAGGTCATTGGGAGCCATGGCAATGCCTCTGGGACAAGGACACGTTTCTTGGCCTGGGTTTTACTCCGGAAGGAGGGAGAGACAATCTTGTCTGAGCCTGATGGTCTGCCTTGGATCCTTCACTGTCCAAGGCAGGTTTAAGACAAAATTAGTACCAACCATGAAAGATGGGTTGTCTGTGCCTAAATCCCACCAGACCCAGAAATAGAGGGGTGCTTTACATACACCCCTTGCCTAGGTTCTGCAACCATCCCTGCAAGTAATTTTTTTCTTAGTGGTGGATTGTTAAAGGGTTGCATTTTCCTCAGTGAAACTCATATGTCACTGAAGGTTTACAAAAGATTTTTGAAGGGGAAGGCCCTGCAGCTGAAATTGGACCTTTCTTTCTGCAGGGACAGTCTCTGGTGAGAGGCAGTTGCCAAAGCAGATCAGATCCCTGCTGCCAGGAGCTGCATCCCTTAGGGGGAAGGGTGGAGTTCTCAGTGGATCCCTGCCTGCTGTTTATGGATCTTGCAATTCTCTCTCTGTGCTGCAGAAAATCAAAGCACTTAGGTTTCAGGAACAATGTAATTTGAGTTTGACTTTATTTCTATTACGATACTCAAATTCTGATGTCTGTAGTTTGTGAAAACACTAAGTGCCTTACTGTCTTAATGAACAATGCCATTGATCCTTCAGCTCCTAACTGTGAAGCGTTCATTTGGCTATACAGCTTTTGAAAGTATTATAAATGAATAATGTGAGACAACCTCCACAGCTGGAGTCAAGCACTTCCATGTGCTTGCTGAATCAGGGACCAACTTGTTAGGAAGATCTTTCGGGACTCACTGGCAATCCATAAGAAATTGTCTTGACTTAACCAAGCCGTGGTATTTCTCTTAATCACTAGTACATCATTACCACCATCTTTTTTCTTTCACTTCCTTCTTATTCATGCTTAAATGAGACACATCTGTTTCCATTTTTCACATTGTTCTGTTATGTGAGTAACGATATCAAGCTTTTTTTTTTTCCCCCCATGCACTGTGAAAGAATAAATTAGTGTTAAGTTTTGTGAAGTGCTTTAAAACACTAAAGCAAAACATCTGTTTCAGCTGCAGGTCATTAAGATAAAAAACCCTAGTCTGTGTGCTGTGCAAAACTGCCAAAAAATTTATCAGCTCAAACACATTTCTTTACCTGTCTTTTACTATAACAAGTGAAAATGGTGAAAGGACAGTAAATTTTTGTCAGGGATGGAGCAGTTAAAAGTGTTCAGTGCAGTAATCCACAGCAGTACCTTGCAGTAATGAATCTTGGTCTGATCTGGAGATGCCTGGAGGTTGCTGCAGTGTTGTAGACTTCAAGCTGAGAGTCTCCTTGACCTCCACATCTTCCAGCCAGGCACAACATTGTGTAGGGTTGCCTTATCTCCTGTAGATGTGTTACTGAACTCAGCTATGAATCCTTCCACCTGCCCCCAATATTTTAATTGTTTCCAGGGCAGGTGGCCAGACTAGAGCTGAGCTGGCAAATCTGCTTTACAGGTGAACTGTGACACTTTTTCCATGCCAAAGCCCAAATGTAGATATCTGTGTCCCTTTGTTAGTTAATGATCTCCTTTATAAAGCATTTTAAGGCATAGAGATGAAAAGCCAACAGCTACCTGAGAGCTTGACTATTAATAAATAAAATAATCAATATTAACATTGAGTGCATTCCCCAAATTTTATAGGCAATGCCAAACCTTGCAGGCAGGTCCTGGCAGGCAGGTAATAACTTACTCCTACAAGAGGCAGTGTCCACTGTGTTTCCCTCTGTCTTTAATTAAAATGTCTAGATCCTTCCTTAGTGTAAAGGAGGTGTTGAGTATCATGGATGTGCTTCAGAACTGGATGTGACTTTTTTGGTGTCTTAAGAGAAAGTACTTATTTGTTCTTCCAATCTGCCAAAGCCAGCAGTGCAATGTTGAGCAGTTCTGCTCCACTATGCTCACACCCTCCCTGGAGCACATGAATGGGATGTTTGGGGTCTTTAGCAGCCCTATGCGCTTTTTAAAAGCAGCACTGTGGCTCCCCTTTCATTTAAACCCTCAGTTTGTGAGACAGGAGAGTGTGTATATATTGCTGCACTGAATCTGTTCACCTGCAGCGCTCCCCACCCCCAGCTTATGAGCATGATTTCCTTTTATGCACTGCTCTGTCACAGCTTGGCAAGTTTCCCAAGACAATCCATACCAGAAAGGAGAATATGGCTGCTGAGCGGCATAGACAGGAGAAATGCCTTATGTAACAGATTCATTTACACACTATGAAATGTTGGGACAGGAGAGACAACTGAAAGCAAAATGCAGCCCTTTATCTCTAGCATCAATTCTGCTTGCCCTCACCATCATCAGCATCTAATAGTCACTGCCTGTCTCCATTCACGTCTCCATCTTTTTCAAGAAACTGCCTGCGGCACAATGTACAAACAGCTTGGCAAGCGGTTTTAGAAGGGGTTTTATTTATTTTTTTCCCTTAATTCTTCATGAGCCTCATGAGTATTTCCCCACTAATATGCCTGTGGCATCATTAGGTGTTTAAATGAGAGTGATGTGCTTGAATATTATTGT
>VXBI01005881.1:1704904-1775448 GCA_013397375.1 Toxostoma redivivum | reverse complement strand
AACGCCTGGTGTCGGTATAAAGGGTTGGCGAATCCCCGGCCCTCCGGTAGCGGTGGTAGAGCTCCCGGTGCGGAGGCGCTTTACAACAACGGGGGAAAAGTTACCAGTTCAGCTATCGAAATCGTGTGTTCGGGCTCCAAGCAGCTTCAGGATGTGGCGGTTTCTCTGACAAAGTTTTCGTTACCAGCTTGCTGTGATGAGCATCATCTTGACAAATGGAACTTGTGTGAAATGTAGGAAGTTTATTTTCTTCTTATGGCTTGTTAGTAACCTTCAGCCTATTGGCAATACCTCTGTCGTGGTAGTGTAGTCTGTAAACTGACAAATCAAGTGGTAATAGAAAACAAATATGATATATCAAAATAGGTTTCCATCAGTGCTCTACAGCTCTAGCCCTTTAAGCAAAACCTCATTTGCGGTGATATTCTGATTCCTGCCCCCCTTTCCAGCGCATAATTTAATTATGAAGATTGTGTTGTGGAACTTTACTTTCAAACGCATACGAGGAACGAATGTGCACCAGATTTTAGAATGAGAAGTCATTTCGAACACATTAATTAATTGTCAGGGTTTTTAAATGCAAGTTGAAACATAATTTTTCATTCAAATCGTAAAATAAATTTTAAAGAGAAGATTCTTTACAGTGGAGGGTGAAGTGCTTCAGAGTTTTGGTAACTTAATGTGATTCTTCTGTGTAGAATTCTTTACTACCTGACCCTGTGCAAGGTTGGTGATTTGAGGACAGAATGTATGGACTGATTAGACAATGTACAGTAAATCTGGGGAAGCTTTTCGTGGGTCACATAGGTGCAGAGAAAATGCAGCAGTTTTCTTATTGGAGAGGAGTTTAAGCAGAGTGCATCAAAGAACAGTGCAGTGTGATAATCCTGTTACACTGACTTAGAGCTGATGTTGCAAACCTGTATAATGTAACTGCAGAGGGATATGGTGCAGAGTTATACAAGAATTACAGTGAGAATTGAAATTAATAATTTTCAGAATATCTTCTTAGAATAGTTTCTTCTGATGTCTAGTATTCATTCCAGCAGATTTCATTTTTACTGAAAAGACCTACCCAAGGTACAGTAATTTTGTGGAGGAAAACACCCATAATATCACCAGAGAAACTTGACTTATCTTTTTATACCTTTTTTTTTCTTTTGTTCAGTCTGCAGGATTTTTTTTTTAATTGAAAGAAGTCCTGGGCAAAAAAAAAAAAAAAAAAAAAACAAAAACCAACCAACCAAGGGTGTACTAATCTGACTTTTTTTTTTTAAGTTTCATGAAGTCCAGTATCTAATTCATGCTTAGTAGCACTAGGAGGAATATGCCTAGGAAAGTATGAAAGTTCTTAGTGCAAAAAGGGAGTTGAATTCTCAACAGGTCACCTGGCTAGTAGGAGAAAAAGGCACTTGACCACTTGGAGCATCTTTGAGATCATTCAATACAGAAAAGATTGATTGAAATAGGGGCATTAGCAGTTGAATAAACAGGATATTAAACAAGAATGGCAATGCCTTTGACTTTAAAATAACTGAATTCCATGGACACTGAAGTGAAGGATTGTCAGTGGAATTTCTTGAGCAATAGTTTGTGCTTATGCTTGCAAGTATACCACACCCTGCTAGTCCGTATACTTTTTTAATTCAAGCTTTTCAAGTCACTTATGGAGAAAATGGAATTGAAAAAGGAATAAAATTCTCAATAGTAATAAATTAGATGTCTGCTCATACAGTTATTAGTTTCAAACACTTTGACGCTTTTAAAATCTCTGAGAACTTAAAACTGGAGAAAATACAGAACAGTTACGTCACTTGCTCTGCAGCTTCACCTGAAGTTGGTTTGAATTCAAGATTTTTGAACAGCTGCTGATTCACTGTGTCAGTAACACCGCTCTCATAGTTTTGCATTTTCAAGCAACTTTTTATCTTTAGCAAAGTTTAAGTGATGTGGCCATCAGAGGGCTGCCTTAAGGTACTTATTCTTTTAGTACCAAATGCATTGCTCCAATATTAGTTACTACAAGCCACATTCAACTACTTCCCTTTGTGCTCTGGATTGCAGAGCATTTTGTATTATGTATCCAGAGATTGGGAAAATGACAGTAAAATTAAACAATGTTACGCTCACTTAAATTTATTTTGAGTCTGAGTAAATTTGGCATAACCAAAACCGGATTTGTTCAGATGAAAATAGTGTCCACCCTATTTCAGAGTGTAAAGGAATCCCTGGTGAAATAAACAAAAACCAGTTTGTCTTCTTTGAAAATATATTCATTGGTCTTCCTGAGCACTCTGCCTATAAGCCAGATCTATAAGCTGATTTTTGTTAATTAACATTTTTCCTTTCTGCATTTTTTTACCAATGTAGATGTAAACTTCATATTTTACTGCATAAAAATCTTAAGTTACCTGTGGAAATTGTGATTTTTGTTACTCTGGCTGATATACATAAAGATACGGTCAGAATGAGTTAAAAGATTTCATAAGTTTGTAGCATCATGAAAAAATATCCTTTTTATGCCCAGTTAAGAAAAAAAAACCCCGAAAAATCCAGACAGAAAGCTCACATAAACGTTAATGCCTGTATACATTGTGTCCGTTAGATCAATTAATAGGAACCTTTCATGCAAGTAGTGATGGTAGAAGGTATGCCCACATTGTTCACAGAATTGTAGAAAAGTTTTTTGATGGCAAGGATGTGAAATGGCCACGTAAAAACAGATGCAAATACCCTGCACCTGTACAGTGCAGTAATCCTGTGGGATGCAATTTGATGCTCAAATCACAGTTCACCATCAAGAACTCATCACGGTCATGTAATGAGTTTGCATAAACTTCTGATACGTGTTCCAAAATTTGAAAACCCATAGTAGACTCTGTTACTTACCTAGTCTGCAATTCAGTGTCATGTAGTGAGTATTTCGTCTTGGTACAAAGTCTACCCAGAATCTATAGGATTTATCTGTAGTGCTAGAAGAGAAAGAGAGCAAGCTTTTTTTATCATTTCATAATGAAATATATTACAAAATTATTTTAAATCCAGTTGTGCTCTTTTTCTGCCACTATTCAACTGTACAAATCAGCTCTTAGGTTGACAAAATGTTGTAGCCATACTCTTATATTGCCAATAAGTTAAATGGGGGAAGACAGTGGCTTAACGGTGTGTATGTGTTTTGGTTACACTAAATGTTAAGTGATATAATACTTTTGAGCAAATTTGGGGTTACAGAGAGCTCTCACTCCAGTAGAAATAACTGTAATGCTCGTGGCACGGGAACTGGTGGTTCATATTAAATCCAGATACTGGAAATGGAATTCTCTAGTTGCTGTTTATTGACTGATATTGAGTGCTTTGTCTTACAAATAATTAACTAATTTAAGGATATGGGGCTATTTAGTAATTCAGTATTTCTTGAAAATGAATCCAGTTCATGCTGAAATCAGAATAAAGGTCAGATGGCTGGGTTTAGAAATATTTCAGGCCCATTGTTAGTGTGTTGTAACTTTTCAGTATGCTGAGTACTACAAGTTAGATACTTAGCATACTTAATTGGATTTTTTTTCTTCATAAAGGGATACTATTTTGTGAGTATTTGAATGATTGTATTTTTTACTTGCCTTAAAGGGTTACTTGATAATGTTCATTTTTACAAAATGGAACAGGAGAGAGGGCGCATTTTGGGAAACAGGATGGGAGGAATTACAGGTGCCTTATTGATTGGTCCAATTGTAGCTGAAGTCATGAATCGAGATCATTGTATCTTCCCTGTTTCCTGGACCAACTGTTGGCACCCATTTGTAAAAATACTTTCCGTAGAAAAGTATCTCTTGTGTAATTTACGTTTACAGGCTTTTACCTGATGCATCCGTTTTTAGTTTGAGAGGAAGACAAGGAATTCCTTAGCAAAAATGTAGTCACTGAAATGTAGTAATGAGTCCCTTCTTGCCTGCCTTTTCACAGAATAATATTTTGGTACATTGATGGCATTGAGTTGTGCTTTATCCCATCTACTTTCCCAGTGTGGCTCTTTGGTAGGGACAGGGGTGCGTTTTCCAGGAAAGGCAAACAACAGGAGGCTAAGTGACTGCTTTTGGAAAACTGATCGTTATGTCTGCTCCTAAAGCATGGCAGCTCTGAAGCTGTTCCTTGCTGCTTCTGGTAGGAAGTGGCTGGAGTCTGGTACTTGCCTGGCTGCAGTCAGTGGGTGATGGGTGGTGGCTATGGTTTAGGGTTTTCATTGGTTTGGTTGGGGTGTTCTGGCTGATAGGATTTTTTTCTATTTTAGCTTCAGTTTTTATTTCTGGAGTGGTTGTCCTCTGTATATTTCTGCTGTTTGCTTCTGCTTCTACTCAGCTCTCCTGGGAGCACTATGTGATATAATTTTTAATTTTATAATGTAATAAAATTTTTGATACTTACTTTTGGAAAGCCATTGATGTTTATAATGCTAGTTGCTGATACCTTTCTTCATCTTCAAGCGTGGGCATATACAACAGTTTTGTGACTGTAGAGTTTCAGGAGCTGTCTCTGATACTATCTTTTTCAGTTAGAACAGTTTGGAAATTCATAGAATTTGTATCCTAAAATTAGGCTTCCGACAACCAAAACAGTGATTGTTGGTTATTGCATTTATTATTATGTTTATACTTATGTAGGTTATTCTGTTTATGCATATAAGAATATTGGGTATTCGTATGAATGTTCTTAGGAGCCTTCACCAGAGATTCTGTGTTCTCCCCTGCGATAATTGGTAGGGAGGGCAGGGAACGGGAGTATTTTTTTCCAACAGCTGTATTTTTGTTGTTGCTACTAAGTCAGCTTGGCATTAGAAACAATATTTTCAACAGAGGACAGGCTCTGCCTGCTAAGTTCCAATATAAATAACGTTTTTTCTTCACACAGAAGTGCTGGGTTTTTTGTTTTAATACCATAGCTGTGAGTGTATCTCATGTGAGAGAGTCTTGATTGTGTGTGCTATAACAGAGAGCGGGAAGTGGCAGCTCTGCAGCTGGCTTCTCGCAGTTCTCTCCCACACTGAAGTGAGTACTCTTCCCTCTTTTGCTTCCTTTTTCATAACATATTTATTGACATATTAAAATCACCTGGTCTTTTGTGTTCTTGGGCAAAACTTTGAGAATCCATGGCATATTAATGAAAATAACTGCACTGTGTATGAATTGGAGTGAATATTAGCACTCTGAAATTATGTCTAAAACAGTTTCTCATCTTGTAGAAAGTTGAGAACAAAGTGGCAGTTAGAACTCCCTAATCAGGTGGTTATTAACAAAAAATTATATTATGTTGTGACAGTTTTTTGCTGAGGTAAAAAGGAGGAAGTTAAGTTGGGGAGACGTGATGGTGAATTAAACTAGGTAAGCCACAGTGGAAAAACTGGAAGGGTTTGGAGCAATTGCAGAATGGGAGAGAGTAGAACTTGCATGTCTGGAATGCAAGTTGAGCTGAAATGCTGCAGAAACTGAGGTGGAAAGTTGGCTCGTGTTGTTACATAAACCAAAGATAGTAGATAATACTGTCCATGGTCTTTCTAGATCTTTGCTTTGGGGAAACTCTTGAACATTTGTTTTATTTGACTTGTTTCCTTACAAAAGTGGTTTAGGATAGTGATTGTCTTTTTCTGTGTCCTTGTAAAGCCTTGACTGTGTTGGACAGTAGTAACTCAAGTAAGGAAAAGTAGTAGACTTGTTGAGGTGCTTTAGCATGGATTCTTAGAGACCTTTCCTTTTGTTCGTGTTTTCGAGTAAGGTGGGTACATCAATAGTGTTCTGTGCCACATTTCCCTAAATGCTAAGGACTTGTTCCCAGACTTTGGATGTGGTGAGACTTGCTGTGGAAGTTCAGTGTGATTCTTACTGCTGTACATGTGACTGAAAGAGCTGGTAGATGAGAGAGGTTTCTTTCCTGACATGTGAGATTTGGAGAGAAAGAACAGCTTGTCCAGAAAAAAAACTATTCTCCAGGTATCTCTCTCTACTGCAGTGGTAAGACTGCTATTGCTTTTCAGTGTTTTACCAGCAGTAACGAGCACTAGAAGGCATAACATGCTTTTGCACAAAGGAGAATGCAAAAAACAGAGATGATGCTTGGGAGAAGTCACCCAGGTTCCTATATAACCGAAATGTCCCAGTATTTCTAAAAATACCTTACAGCTACTGTGAGAATTCACTTTTAGGAATGTCTTTTAGACACTAAAAACAACTTTGTAATTTGTCTTCTATTTTTTAGTACAGTGAAGTGTTACCAAAGATGAGCAGAGATGATGACTTGTCTAGTAAGGAGTTATGTCAGGAGCAAATAAGCAGTTGTGTTTCTTTGTATATCTTTACAGATATTTATCAACATTTGTATATAGACAGAGAATTAAAAGTTGGAATATTGTGTTTTGGAACATCATACAAAGTTCTAAATGAAGGCAGTATTTAAGATAATGTACTGACATTCAGTAAAACTGAAGGCATCCGTGTTCTGTAATCTCTTCAGAAGTTCAGCTATGTCCATTAGGAAATTAGAGAGATGAGTTGATAGTTTTGAATAAGAAGTACAGCAGTATCGCAGCAGAACCTTCCTTCATGTCATTTGGAGCATTAATGATGAGTTAGTTTTTGGGTTTTGGTTGTTTTGGGATTTTTTTCTTGTAGAGCCATTTAGAGAAAAGTAGATTTGTTTGACTTGTGCAAGGTGACCACTTTGATCTTTAGGATACTGGGTGCTGTTTTAAATAAAGTTCTATTTAATATATTTCTAGTAACTTGGCTTGAGGTCCATCTAGTAAGCAGCTCCTGAAGCGTGCTGATGCATACTATTTTCAAAGTATGTAAATATAAAGGAGGGAGGAATAATTAGTGATCACCCGTGTTGTTTCCATGGTTTTCTTTGATCAAAGTTTTCTTCCAACTTAGTGATAATAATTCTAGGAGCTAGGGTGCTTTTGTCCAAAGTAATATCTCTGTGATTTCACTTTTGTTCTGACAGACAGTTTTACCTTAACTTTTCTTCCATTTTTTAAAGTAATTTTCCAGAATGCCATTTTCAGCTGGAAAGAGTGCTCTGGTTTTTAGCTGCTTGAGGCTGTTCTTTTTCTTCATGTTTTCTGTCACGGTAGATTCATTAGCATTTCTTCCTGTCCTTAAAGGAGATTTTAGCATTCAGAAATAAAAACCAAACCTGTATGATGTTAAAACAGGGCAGCTGTTTGAAAGAATGCAAAACTGTTAAAGTTACCAATACTTTTCTACAGGACAATCCTGTTAGTATAAAAAAGCCACCTCACTTCAACCCCCCCCCCAAAAAAAAATCCTGACCAGAAAACAACAAAAAGCCCTCCACCCCAAAACTCTCTTGGTTTTTCAAGATTAAAGTACAAATCTGGGTGGTTTGTGGTTGCCTATATCTCATTTAAAAATCAAAGATACTAGTTATCACTGTTTTCCTCTAAATATCATAAATTCCAAACAGTTTTCTGGCTCAAGGAAGAGCTTTGGTTAGGATATTCTGAAGGCTTAATTGTAGAGAAGTTAACCTGTTCTGTGCTGTAACTTCCTTTGTTTTCTGTTTTATTTGTTCTCAGAATTTCTTTAGTTTTGTGAATCTGAAGATAAAGACAGGTTATTTCTCAAATTTGTAACAATACCTTATGCATTTCTGAACTTTTATCAGAGTTCTGCAGAGTCATTCATGGCTCTTGTTTTCTTTGAAGCTGTTTAAAGTTGATTAAGTAGATATTGAATAAGTTCTGAACCTTTTTATCAGAATTGCTTTAATTTAGTGTGCTTCTATATGTTGTCTTTGAACTTAAGGAAAAGTTACTCTTGTTCCTTTTATCCATTTAAACCAGATTTCATATTCATACATATTCTCTCAACATTTAAGTGTTGGTTATATTTTTTTCAGTGTTTCAGTGGAAAACAAACATGAGATCTTGAAATCTAACTTGTGGCTTACAAACTTCCCAATAATGAGGAAACACAGTAGCTCTGGGGCCAGTCAGTAGACAAATAGTCAGTTCTATTTATGGGCCCAAAAGAAGGCACAGAACCTCTGTTGATGTAGAACACTAAGCTTTTGGGACATATTAGTCATTTTGAATTTATGAAGCCTTTGAACAAAGTATTCATGGGGGTTTTATTTTAACTGTGAATGTCCAAGACAATGGCAAAGTTTCCTTTATCTTTGGTATTGACTTTGGTTTGTTTTAAGAAGCTTTGTTATTACTGCGAATAACATAAGCTGTTTACTTGCTAGAAGAAAATACTTCTGTCTTGGGGTTATGTCCTTGTTAGGGTGGGAAACATACAGGTTGCTTTGCTTCAATTAAAAAACTGTGTCTATATTCTGAAACAGAGTAATGATGTGACTGACTTATGCCATTTATACTCTTTGATTTTATGCAATCTTAGCCCATGCAGATCCAGTTCTTCAGTGCTATCCTAGTAATCCAGTGAAAAGCATATGAAACAGGCTTGGAGTGTCTGTCTTGTCTCTTCTGTTTTTTGAGCTACTTTTGAAAATTTGGTTGGGAAACCTGCTCTGGTTAGGAAAACTGACAAATGAAGTATATATGGATTCTTCAGCTCCAACTGGATGGGATGCCTAAGGACAGTCAATGGGCTAGGTATGCACAGGTGAGGATAACTGGTGTGGCATGCTGGAAGTACCAAGTTTTTCCATTTGCCTTTGTCTATTTGGAAGAACTAATTCAAATAGCAAAAGAATCAAAGATTTTAAGCTTTTGCCTGAAACAAAAGGAAATTAACAAGTCCACAAGCGTTGAAAGGGTTCAAGGCTGAAAAGAGAAAGATTATTGAAATCCTAATTTTGAAGTGAAGCCTGCATAGAACTGCTGCATCTTCCTGCAATCTTGCATGAAGACTATAGGTGTTTATTAAACAGTTTAGAAAGTGGACCTCGAGGTACTGCATAACTTGAGTAGAATCCTTGGGGTAGATCTTGAAAACACCCACTTCCTAGCAAAATATTTTTCATGGAATAATTTTGTAGACAGTAACTTTAGTAAACTCTGTGAAATTTTACCATAGGAAGCACTCCTATATGATGACTACATTAATAATAAAGCTTGTGAACCCTGTACAAATGGACTCAGGGACCTTGAATAGGAGCTTACTGACGAGACATGGATGCTGTGTCAGAACTGAACTGTGGTTGTGGTGCTGGTGGTGTGCGACTGGCTCGATGGAGTGCTCAGGACAGTAACTGGTGGTCACAAACTTCATTTCAGAGAGGGATGTGGAAGCACATTTGCCACAGTTTGCTTGCCAGGTCTGAGGTAGTATAACCTCAGTTGCAAGATGTGTGTTGTTCCTATTCAGAAAACACTAATGCAGTTATTTGGTATGAAGATGTAAAATAAAACACAGCTGACTTAATTTTGTTGCTTCGCTACAAGTCTAAGGTAGGAAATAGTTTAACCTATTTATAGGCCATGGACAGTGCTGGAAACTTACAGTGTCACCAAACCCGAAGTGAACACTGAGCAGCTCAGCAAGAAATGGATTTTTATATTTTCAATGGCTATTAAGGTGATAGTGTTGACAGCATATTACAACTTTCCTTCTTCACCAAAACCATTCCTTTGTCAGCAAAAAGCAGGCTCCTGCAAAATAAAGGGAAGTCCTTGTGTTACTGGCTAAGTATATGTGGCTCCCCAAAGTGTTCTTACATAGATTGTAAAGATTATAGCTTATGTATCAACCCAATTAGGAAGCGTTTTGTAGCTTCACTTCAAATCTGATAAGCAGTGGCTGAATCCTATTGTATTAAATATGTGTGTATTTTATTTGGAAAAATCTTTTTCTGGAAGAATGGCAGTGCTGGAATTAAAATTTTTAGGTGATTGGTTTGGAATTTGTATTTTTTGGGGTTGTTTTATATGGTTATTTTCTTCATCTTGGTACGTTCATTGTAGTCACAGATTAGTCCTGTGCTAAGGAAGAAGGCTGTTTGAGAGTTAGCAGTGCTCTTTACAGGGAGTGATACCCTAGAGTGTCTACTCTGTCCTCTATTGGAAGGCACTGTCACAGGGATATAATTTCAGAGTTCACCATAAGCCTATCTTCAATTTAAGCGTAAGATGTTATATATGAGATATTTCTTAGCATTTCATGAGCAAAGCTTTGTGAATACTTAGAAGAAGTGTGCATGAAATCTCCAGGAAATTTTTGTTAGATTTTACATTTTCATGGGCACAGAAAATACACTTTCTTTGAGGCCGGGAGCAGGAGATTCCCTTTCCTGCTATGGTCAGGAAATGTGCAAAAAGCTGTCTAGACAGACAACAGCAGGCATTAGAGCTCGTGATCCCAGCATAGCTACCCTTTCAGCTGGAACAAACTTGTGAGGAACTGAATTTAGGATTAGGATCCTGTTTTGTAGGGAGTACTTACATGCTAATACCAGTGCACTATTTCCTGCCGTTGCTGTTACAAATGTTTATGTAATTCACTTTCTGTTCTCTACTGCTTTCTTTCAAACTGTCATGATAGCAAGAAGGGGAGATTTTTAATATTTTTTTTTTTAAAGAAAGAAGAAAATAGTAATTTATTACTAATTTTGAGCTGTAAGATTATAGGCTCAACCTTTTTTTAAAATCTGCATTTCAGTCTTAATTCAAGAAATTAAGTTTCAAGTTTTGTAATTTTTAAGACTTTAGAAACACACAGGAAGACTTGGAAATGAACGTTTATGCTAGTTTGCCTTACAGCGTAGAAAATTCAGAGATATTCAGAGCAAGTCTATTAAGAAATTGGTTTTGGCTGCAGCACTGGCTTTGATGTTGTAATCTGTGATCTCGAAGGCTCGGTGGCTGCTGGCGGTGCGGTGACCGAGGTGCTGCCTGCGGCTTGGCGATCCTGCACTGGGCTGTGTGTTCTGAGCGCCTGCAGGTGAAAATAATGAACTGCAGCGCTGCTTTCCCCTTAAAGTATCCTGTAGTAGCAAACTGTTCCGTCTCCTAAATGGCGGGGTTGGCCGTTTGGGGTTTTTAAAAAAGGGAACAGCCAGGCTCTCACATTTCCATTAGTGCAAACTGAAATTGAGTGCAGCGCTAGAGAATACTGATGGGTAAGTACATTGAACTGGAGGTGATCTGGAGGGAGGCATCTGAAGAGTGTGCCCAGGGAGAACTGCTGAGCAGTTTGCTGCCTTTGGGTTTATACAGAGGTTGCAGGAAGGACTGTTGGCTTTGAAACAGTGTTAAAGCTGGAGAGAAAATGGCTACCAGAAATTATTGTTGCTACAGTAAGAACATGGCATGATTATTAATGTGCTACTTTAACTACTGTTAGAAATGTTGTGTCAGATACTGCCTTGAAGTAAAAGTGTCCTTAAAGGGAACAGATATTTTAATCCATTTAGATGTAACGGATATAATCAGGCATTCTTGTTTTAGAATGCCAGTCTATTTAGTGGAGAAACTAATTTCTAGTTAATGTTTTAAAACCTCATTGCTGCCTTTTCTACACTAAAAATTTTGCTTAATGGTTTTAAATTTTAATGATAAACGCAATGTCCTTATAAAACAACTTGCAGGGAAAAAAACAGTACAGAGATACTATTTCACAAAATATGTTGTATCTGGTAGCATAATTCTGGTTTTCTGAAATGAAGCCCTGAGTGGTTTTTCTGCATGCAGCAAAGCTTTTTTTTTTTAAATATTTCTTTATTTTTTGAGTTTGAAATAAATATGCCCAACCTAAATCCTGTTTGAAGCTTTATAAATAAGGATCAAGATATATAAATAAGGGTCATTATAGAGTGGAAGGTCCTTGGGCAACTTTATTTCATAAGGATGTAAGTGTATGCATTGTGCAGCAAACTTCATGCAGTATTTTGATTAATAGGTTGCAGTTATATTGGGGAATTTCAGAGTTACTTTATGCAGTACATCAGGAAAGGGATATGTCAAGTTCAGTGAATGTGTGAAGAATAATTGATGCATTTCTATCAGGATTCCACAGGTGGCAGATTGATGACAGGTATGGTCTGACAGTAAACTGTGTCTGCTCTTCATAGAAGTCCCGTATGTGTGATGTGTTTTATAGCTAGAGAAGATCCCATTTTTCTGTACTTTCTTCATCTTTTGGGATTTTGGTTCTCTGTCAGACTTCCTTGACTGAAAAGGCACTGGATTCATTCAGTAGGGGGGGGACTGATAAACTATTTACGGTAATGTACACCAAATACACATAAGATAAAACTTTGAAGTTGTAGGAAAATGAGTAGTGTGTGAAGGCAGATGTTTGAACTGTAGAATGATGTTACTTAGTGGTACACTAAAGGGGATGCACTAATTCGATGGACACAATGTTAGCTTAAACTTTTTTTACTTTTATGCTTAACTTGGGCTGCTTCATGTTTTTATTAAAATTCTGTAGTTCTGGAGAAAGGAGAGGACAACACTAGAAATGTGTAACATCACTGTGCAGTTTAGTATTTTAAAACCAAACTTTGCCATATAAGAGACTGCCTCAGATGTTTCTAAAAGTTTGCTTTTTTTAAGACACGAAATGCATTTTTTTAATTTAAGGCTGTTAGTTCCTTAGAAAGCACTTCAGTGATCAAGCTTTCCTCTTTTGTATTTTCACTTACTTTTCAGCTGAGAAATGGAAGGTGCAAACTTGGACTAAAAATTTATAAGGAACCAAAGTCCAATTTCTTATGAGGTAGGGAAGATTTTGTGTAAATATTGTCTGGAATGCTTTTTTGCAGTGCTTATAATCATAGGGTATGTCACTGTATTTTGAGGTGCTCTGTGTAAAACTTACATGATAATGTATGGTGAAGGAATACATATATATATATATATATTCAGTCTGGGCACAGAGTGATTGTATAACTAGAAGGGTAGAGGCAGTTCCTGTCCAGGTAATATATTGATGTGATTTTGCTGACGGCATAATGAACAAAGATGTGTTCAGAGTCAAGGATGATCCAAGGGTGTTTACAGTGCCTTTGGTAGTATGGAGTGGTGATGTCATTCTGTGCTTTAAGCTTTCCCTATTTAAGAAAAGCTGTTTTATTTAAGGTATGTAAGTGCAGCAAATGAAGTTCATGTGGTCAAAATATATAGGCTGAAGGGTGACTGAAAGTGTATGGATGTTTATTATGCAAGTGGTAGGTTGATCTGTAGCTTAAACAGGCAGAGAAATTATGAAGACAAATGATTTTTCTGCAGCTTGTTGCTTGTTGTAGATCTCACTGTGAAGAATACCTTTGAATTTAGTAGGGTGTTGATGGACTGTAAACTTTTTAATATCAATGATACTTAGAATGTTGCACCCATCTTAGCTGAGGGAAGAAACTGCATTGCTAAGTAACCTTCAGAAACAACATGTTAGTAGTATTTTCTCTTAAAGTCTTGAAATTCTAAATGTTTGCAGGACTCCCATCTTCAAACTGATGCTTCAGTTTAATGTTTTTATGATGCTTTCATTTGTGTGTTCATTGTTACATATTTGCTTACTGGATAATGTATGCTCAAAGTAAATGGCTCCCAAATTGTTTGTTTCCCCTTGCTTTACTGTAGACATCTTTGCATCTTTGTTGTGTGCCTGTTGTGTAAATCTTTGAATATTTGCACCTGATCTGTTTACTGATAGAAAGGAAAAATAATCTTTTCAACCAGTATGTTTTGTTAGTCCAAACTCCTGCCTACCTAGAATAGTTTTTGCTGTGATGACTTTTCAATTTTTTTTTGAGATAAGCACATTTTTGAAATAATAATTAAATCTCTTGTTCGACCCAACTGATGGTAAAAACAGAGGTACTTTTTTTTTTTCCATTCAAGCTACTCTCTCAGATTACTTTTTTTCCCTACTGTGATACTCCTATTAATGTTGGATTCAGATACTTGTAATCTTGTTTGGACTGAAACAGCTTCCCAGTCTGAGGTATGATCAGTTGTGCTCATTTCCTATGCTGTCACATGTTTCCTTGAAGTGTTTCACTGTCCCATATGGAGAGTTGTCAAAAAGCTAAACTTTCTACAAGTAGAAAAATGAGAGATTTCAACATATCCACGTGAAAGCCCTACCACAGCTTTGGGAACTGTGTGTGTGGCTTTTACTGTGATGAATAGACAAAGGAAGAACTGTAACTTCTTTGAACTATTTTTCAGATAACTCTCAAAATCTTGGAGGAGATTCAGAATGCAAGAGGCAGTCTTCTCTCTTGTAGTCCCTTGTTTGCTTTTGTTCACTCATTGCAGATTCTTTGAAATCAGGAGCATCTCCAGTAAAAAGACTTAAGTTTTGTCTCTTCATGTTATAAAGTGTTAAGCTTTTGCTTAATTTGGCATCTGGGTAATTCAAGCTCCACCTGTTCTTAAGTATTGCTCCTCATTAACTATTTTAAGAAGAGTCATTATTTTTTCTTTACAAATCTAGTTTTGGTAAATGGGATTGTGGTTTATATAATTCATTTGGTTAAACTACAGTTGGAATTGAGATTAGATAGATTGAGAGGTTCTACAAATTCTCGAAAGGGATTAATTTTGTGGTTTTAGAAAACCTCATGTTTAAATTAAAATTATTATTTAGTCTATACTGGATGCTAGTTCTAGATATTTGTGGGTACTGAATGTAGATTAATTTATTTTTATACTTTTTAAATAGAAATCAAAGACAGTCAAAGCTCCTTCTGCAAATAGAAAGCAGGAAACTGCATTTTATACAGACAAGGTCATTGCTGGCTACTTGTTTGGAAAATGGCAGTATAGGCTTGTATTTAAAGAGCTTTTCAGCTGTATCAACTGATGTAGGACTCATCAGCTAACCTTTTACCTTTTAAGTTGTCTTCTGAAATTGCTTTATCCTTTATACTGCATGTACAATTTTGGCAGGAACTTCTGGATTTCTTGTAGCCAGAAGTAGCCTTTTCTTAGTGATCTCTGCTTTCTGCTGGTTGTGTTTTTCCTGTAGTGATATTTAGGATTGTTAGATTTTTGTAAGATTATAGATTTTTTTCCAGAGCTGCAACAGATATTAGAATGAAATTTATTCCACATCCCACACCCTGCTTTTGAATTTAATGCTGGGATGGTCATGTCCTAATAAATGTAGCTGCCACTCTCAACGAAATAATCAAATTTTCTAAGCCGTGAAGCCAAGACAACAGTTGCAAGCCTTTTTGCTATGTTATGTCAAGCTGGTGGAATTGACTGTTTAGCCACAGTTCATACCAACAAAAATAGTTTGTTTAATATAGTTATTCTGGTCTTTGCTTCTTCCTCTTTCTTTTTCTTCCTGCACAGGCATAATCAGCTATTGGGGCAAAACTGGTTTTGTGTTAAACAGCAACATGCAGCAAAACAAAAACCGTCAAATAAACCACCTACAAAGCTTCCATATGAACTGTATTCCTGGCTGCAGTCATTCCAGGAGATGGTGGTAGTTAAAGGTGGTGGTGTCTTTTCCCAGACAGATGTAGAAATGTTGGGTATAATGCAGATCTGTTATGAAATAAGGTCTGCATAGTAAACAAATGGGTCAAAACTATTTTAGGATTTCAGCAAACTTTATTTAGTCATCGTACACCTTTGCATTCTAGTGTTCCTTCAGCTTTTTCCTCTGAGAGGGAGGGTGTGTGCTGTTAGGAGATACTTCATTATAGCAAGAGTTTTCAGTCCATCTTTTTTTGTTTAGTATCACTGGGGTTGCATTTGTGTTCTCTTTCATCTCAGCCATTTCAGTTTTCTTTTACTTCCTGTTTAGTGCCCATGTCAGAACAGGAAGCTGCTTATCGCTAATCAGAAGCCTGACCATTTTACAGCAGTCCTTTTTCCCTGCTGTGGTCCCCCTTCTCACTCTTTGAATATTGAGGCCTCCAGGTGAGTGCTCTGTAACTACATTTATTACTCAATTCTGTGTCCCTTTTTGTGCCTTCTTTTATTACCTGGTATGGGACAGTGGCTTTCATTCTCACTTCCTTTCCTGATAATGCAAATTAAGACAAGCAAATTGAAGCAAAAACATTTATGATGTTGAAATCTTTGCCTTTCCCTAAGGAAATTTTTGGAGAGCTACCTTTCTCGAATCTGCTGTTAAAGAATATCAGGCACTCAGTTATTTCAAATGTCATCACCCTTGAAGCTAATAGTAGATGTTAGAGCTTGATTGTACTGGAGTAAGAGAAATCTTATTTGACAGCAGAAAGACCTTTGAGAGGAGATGTGAGTGCTGGTTAAGCACTATAGGTGGGTGTCTTTAAACAGTCTCAATGCTATCAATAGTTTGGGCTAAGATGGATTGTGTTGCCTTCATGAAGATGTTTGCATGAAACTGCAAGTACCATCTCCCGTTGGGTGGAGCTTTGTACATCAGAGGGTTTGAAATCTCAAAAAGGGGAATTAATTCTGTAGGGCCCTTCTGAAGTTTTTCATGCAGGGCTTCAGTGACCAGCCCTTTGGTCCTTCAGCAGTTTACTTGCTGGTGATCTCTTTGTGAAACTTGTCACCTCTCCTTCAGCTGGACTATATCCAAATTATAATGGCCCATCTTCTCTTTTTCCTTCTCTTTCCCTCTGTGCCAGATGTAGAATAACCTCAGGTTTATCCCCAGTGTGTTTTGTGAGCTCCCTGTGATCCAAAGAATACTAAAATGCATGAGTACTAGCATTTAAGTTTTCTGCAAAGTGCATCTTCAATGAATATAAGAGTACATGTCCTCTAGCTAGATTGTTCACATAAAATGGGAAGTCTTACCCTATCCTAAGTCGATTGATTGGTCCAAAGTAAGGTGTTCCTATGGAAAAGCTATTACAGAGAGTAGTGGGTGATATGGCACTGTACGGCTGTATCACCCCAGTGATCTGCAGTTGTCTGGGCTCAATCCTTTGATGGAAAGATTCTGCCTGCACTTGAGTCACGAGCTAGGACATCTGTGTTGAGAACATTTATTGCTAATGTTTAGTTAATTGTAAAGTTTAGAGGATGTGGATGTTGAGGTCATTTTGCACGGGGGGCAGTCATGGTAGTTCTTAAAGAGAGAAGTGTTAGTCTGTGGTTGTCACTCCCCAGCCAAAGTGCATAGGCCTACTGAGATGTCTGGTTTAGTGCTCATCATAATGTTTGATCATGTAAAGCCATGAACCATTGACTTTCTCATTTTTTGAAAGGTATTTTGGCTCTTTGTATATGGAGGCTGTTATTTTTGTGGTCATATAACTTTAGCTTTACAATTACTTTCTACATACAGTAGAGCTCCACTGCTGTTTGAAAGTAACACTTCTGCTTCACTAGATGAATATTACTTTAAAATTTGACGGAGGAATTATATTTTTTTCTGTAATAAATCTTACTTGCAAAATGAATATGTATATTGAGTAACATTCACACATAAAGCTACAGTTTAATGTGATACTTGGGACATAATCCTGGGTCTAGGAGGAGGAGCTCAAATACTTATCTTCTGTTGCTTTATATTTGAGAATATAAATATAAATATATTTGAGAAAGATTCATTGGGGACCTGAATCAAAAAGCTGTGTGTGAATAAAATGAGGTAAGGACAGTGTGTGAAGATAGTTACTTCATTCAGAGTCAATTTTGATGATGCCTAAACATTTAGTCTAGATAAGAACAACCTACCCTTTCTGTAAAGCTCTGTGCTAGTAGTTGTGTCTGCATTAGTAGATACAGTTCTGTAGAGATACCATACCCAAATCCATTCTTATTTTTGTATGGCTTCAGTTGCTTTTGGAGTCTCTTCAAAATTTCCAAATAGGAAGTGAAAAATGACCTTGTATAGTTAGTTCTAAAGATACATGAGCAAAACAAGTTCATCTGACATTGATCAGATTTCATGAAGACAAATAAACTATAATTTTTGAGTGGGCCAGCTAACCTTAGAATCATAAACACAGTTTTGCCTTAGGAAAGGTGAGAAATTAGAAAGGCCCAGGCTTAAAGTCCTCTAACACTTAATCTCAGATATGCTGATAACTTTTGCTAAAAAAGATTTTTTTAAAAGCTTTCATTTGTAATAACCATTTTCTTTCTGTGAATCATTCCTTGTTCAGGGACCTTGAGATAACTGACTTTGAAGGCACTGGCAGCAGCTGCAGAGCTTTTCTTACCATGCAACTTCTTTTCCCCTGTTCTGCCCACTTAATTTAATAGCATGTGTGTATTTGATACAACTTCTTGGTAGGTTTTTTTTTATTAAAATGACAATAGCTGTGTTATTTGGAAATTACACATGTTTGAGAGAATGGATGTTGATACTTTTACCGTGAGATCAAAAAATAGAATACTTTTATGGCTGTGGATTTCTTACCTCTCTGCTTTGCCTGTCTTGTCTGACAGTGTAGGACACAAGCAGAAAACAATGGCAGCTATAAAATGAGTTCTTGTTTTATATTGCAGGTTTGTTTTAATGTGGAAGTGGATCTTACAGCATAATGTAAATCAAACAAGCAAAGGTAAGTAGGAGTTTTGTGTTGGTGGGTTTTTTTCCGAAAAAATGCCATTTGCACATACTGCTAAACCTGCAGAAAAGTGGTCAGTGAAAATTCTCTTGAAATTTGTATCTTGATTACTATAATGTTCACAGTGTATGTACTGTAATGGTGCAGCGTTACTTCTACAAAAACAAAAGAGGAACAAAAGATTATTTAATCCCCATTATTTGATATTATGATGATAGTTAGGTTTTTCTTCCATAAATTTTTATAGTCAAAAAGCTGTCAAGGTGTTCTGCTAGCTGTTGAAAGCCAAAATTATAAGCACTTTAAATTAATTTTGTCCTCTACATATTATCTACCTGGTTTCAAAGTACTGAAAGTGCACTTTGCACTGTAAAAGCAGCATGTTAAACTTGCATTTACTGTATTAATAAATAACTATGTGGGAAATTTGACCAACTATCAGAATAGCATTTCAAGTGTTAAACAATGAAAGTCTGTTGGAATTTTTTCCCCTCTTTCTGTCTTTAGGAACCCATTTGCAAGCTATTTGAAAGACAAAGTTTATGGAGATTTAGTGCTGGAAGAACTGAAGTGTCTATTTGCAATTGCAAAGTGTCCATCTAGGAAAATGTTTCTGTAACTGGCGTTTTCCTCCTTCCCCCTGCTCCCTTCCTCTGTTATTTTGGGAAAAAGAATTAAGATGCTTATCTTTTTCTCTTTCATTTACTTGTTACTTGAGGAATAATTTGAAGTATAAAATTAATCTTGTCTCCATATAATTATGTGAAACATGTAACAAAGACCTTTAATCTATTTTAACTAGAGTCTTTCAAGAGAATCTTTAGGTAAGGCCCCAGAGTTCAGTAAATTCTCTGCTTTGGAGACATGGCATGATGGATGCTGCTACAGAGGCCTTTCTAGCAAACCAAAGCTGTGTTCTCAAGTTTCCTGCTTCCTGTTTGACTAATGTGCCATCTCAGAATGTAGCTGCTTGCAGTGACTTGGTATTTCGAAGAGGTGAGAGGGAGATCCCATTTGCTTAAATGAGTTTGAGCAAATTACAATTAATATGTAGACTTAATATTGCCTTGAAACTGTGGTATGTGCATTTTAAAATAGATATGAACTGCTTTGTTCATATCTTCTGTTCCACTAAGGCTTCTTCAGAGCTGTTGCTGTCAACTTTAAAATACTGATTATAGAAGAGTGCTTTGTGGGGAATTTAAAATAACTCTTCCATTGAGTGTTGATATTTTGTATAGTGTATAACCAATTCAGGACTTTGATTATGAGTAGTATTCTGAACTATGAACAATTAAAAATAAGCTCTACTGCTGTGTTATGCATATACTTATGTTTAGAAGATGTTTACTGCCTTAGCCTGACTTTGCTGGTTTCTGGAATGTGCTGCTTTGAGAAAACAAATGAATATAACACTGCAAAAGGAAATACTTCATCTAAGGATGAATGTAAAACAAGAATTATGACTAGAAAAGGGACTTGAATTGACAATAAAATTCAAACTGTTCCTTGTACCTTCTAATGTTTTCAGTACTTAAAGCTTGCCATTTATGCTCTGTTTCTTTGTGTGTTATCTAATTATTTGTTAAATACAGATAATTAATTGAAAAGTCTAATGTATAAATAACTGTGTATTTTAAGCATGAAGTCTTCTGAATGAAACTCTGAAGACCTTTCATCTTAATGGTGGCTATCTGTGTTTGGTAGGAAAAAGCTGCCTCTGAGGAGACAGCCTGTAGAGACCACATGTGAGCAAGAGGACAGAAAAATGTGTAAAAGAATAAATGGAAACAGTGTAGTGACGTTTGATCAGTATTGCTATTGCTTGGAGGAGATCTTGAGGTTCTCAGAATTCAGTAAACAATGACAACTGAATAGTCACTAAATCAGTGGAATTATTGTGCTTTATTAGGGAACAAAACAAAAATCAGATCCAGTTCTACAATTTGTGGTGTACCATAGCTGCATTGCATTGCAATGTGTATTGCTTCTTCTAGACTGATGACTGAAAAACAACATAGCAGAGCTGAAGAAGGTTCAGAGAGGCACAGCAGGGATGACTGAAAGAGTTCATTTTCAAGAACAACCTGCATTTCCCAACTACCTCTGTCTCCAGTCTCCACTCATGAGTGGCTGCAGCATCTCAGAGACTTCTAAACAATAATTTTCACTCCCACAGCTCTGTGCGGACATGTCTGTCTGTGTAAGCTTATGTCTTTTAAAGCAATAGCTGAAAATGTGATTTAGTTATTTTCTCAAGCATTTTACTTGTACACTTGACCATAATGCATTTCCTGATGACTCTGCTAGTGTGCTTTCCATGTAGGGTTTTTTTTTTTTTTTTTTTTTTTGTTAAGGGTTTGGAGTTTTGTTCTTATTATTTCAAATCACTCATGTTCTGAAGGCGAGTGTAAAAGATATACCCTGACTTTTGTAAATAAATAAAGGAAATCTGTTACTAGTTAGAAACACACAAGTATAAGATACTGTTTACAAACAGTGAATGTAATTTATTTGTTCTTAAAATTTCTGATTTACAGACTGCATTTCTGAACTCCACAGCAGAATCTGTCTTGTTTTAAAAACAGGGGAAAGTTAGTAAAAAATAAGGTTGGTCTCAATGTGTTTAAAAGTGCAGCGGGCCACACTTCTGTGTAGCAAGATAGGTTGCAGAAGTTACGTGCTTGTGCTGAATTTCCCTGTAATTAAGTGTGTACAGTGAAGTGAGATCATATTTTAAGCATTTTAGATACCAGGCAAACCAAACTTGCTTCCAGAAACTGTGTCAAATGTATTTAGTATTGCTTTACCAAAAAATAGAAGGATATAATTAGTGAATAATAGTACCATGAATACTGAAGAAGGATAGGTTATATACACAATTCTGCACGGGATAAATTTTAGTATGTGGGATTTTTGTTTCTTTGGCTCAGAGAGGATCTCATATAATTTTAATCTTGTTCATATTATCCTGGTAACATGAAGTTGAGTTTTCTGCTGTCAATCACTTCAGGTGATGACTTTTTTGTTTTGAATTAAAAAGATAAAGAAGCAAACTCCAAGTATTAGTGGGCTGACCTGAGCTTTTCTTCTCACTTATGTTTTTCTGGTCATGTACTGTGTTACATAGGTTTGAGTCCTTTAAAAGCTCTGATTTTGTATTTTTGTCTGCAAGCAATCACCTTCTTCATGTCAACAGAATTTTTTATTCTTAATCTGAAAAGGTACAAGATGGCTTTTTTTGCCTTACCTGGTACTGCTACTTAGAATCTTACTTTTTAATCCTTGATAACTGAAAGAACATAGGATGAGAACAGTTTGCTGATGAGTGAATATCACTAATGTATTTCATTACTCTAAGGTTCTGAATTAAATTAGTAAAAGCAGAGTGTTTGTTTCAGCTAGTGTTTTTAGAATTGGGAACAATACCATGCTTTAGAAGTTAAAAAATCTGTTGACATTAGCAGGAGATACAGTCTTAAAATTTGTGATTACATTAACATCTGCACAGCAAATGGTAATCAGCCAAAAAACCAAAAATCATGAGAAACTGCTGAATATGTTTTAGGTCATGCTGGATAAAACACATGACAAGTTTTATTCAATAGAACAGTAAATAAGGTCAGAATTGTTCTGAAGTTGAAAGATGTGTTGTGTTAATTGGGTTCAAGTGTTCTTAATATCATCTTTAAGAAAGTCGCTCGGTAAATCCATTATGCAGCAGCATCATGTTGTCATTCAAGTTTTCATCTGTGATCTGTTGGATTGACACTTGACAACTAGTTCATGCAGGTAACCAACAATATTGTTTAATTAACTTGTGAAATATTTCTGTAAAAATAGATATATATGATTTCTAAAAATTCCTCTCAGTCTGTTTGTGATCTTTACATCCTAATGGATGTAGATTGAGCGGGTAGCTTGTCCAGATAACAAGCTAGATATTTATACCTTAAGAGGTGTTTTATATCAGTTACAGAATTCACTTTTTCCTGAAATCCTGAAAATAAGACCTCTCTGGTGATATCCTTTTAATCATTGAGGAATTTGCATAAAGTTGCATAAAACACCTAATCATTAATTGTTTTATTGATATATATTGGATTTGTATAGGAAAAAAGATTTGTTTTACCCAATTGCTTACAAGCAGTGTCTGAACAAAACGATTGAATTGTTGGAAAAACCTTTGTTTTACATCGAAGATCAGTTTTAGATTTGAATATCTGGGTTCTGCTTTGATTAATTTTTGAATGTCTTGTGCTAGCAGAGCACTGCTCATATTTGGCAGCTGCAGAACTGTTGTTCAGTTCTATGTGCTTTACACATGGGGGATAATTGGATTTGCAAGTCCAAATTTCACTACCGCTTGGTGGCAGTACCTGGCTTCAAAAGGACTTGTCTCTGAGCAGATAAGGTGGCTGATCCTATAAAACTATTGGGGTTAAGGAGGAGTAGATTAGTTTTTAAATTTCTGAAAGTTAGTTATGTGTTTTAGAAATTAAAATACTTTGTATTTAACCCACTGGAAGGATTTGCACTTGTATGTCTCTATGGAAAATCTAGCTATCATGTCTAATATGCAATTTAAGAGTATTGCTTGTGTTAATAGTATTCTCAGAAGATATGTTTAATGTTCCCCAGTTGAATTATTTTAGCATTTACTTCCAGCAGTTTGCTTCAGCTGAGTAGTTTAGTTCAAGTAATTTTTGAACATAAAATTTGCTTCATGGTAGAATTCCTTAAAGTGCTGCATTCTGCAGTTTAATAGAGGACTGTCAAACCTTTTTTTTTGCCTTATGAAATGTTCTCTACGTTTTTACTTTTTTATTTATTCACACAGATTTTAGGAAAAGATTCCCCAGTGGATTTTTCTGTCAACAAAACTAGTAAAAGTTTGTGCCCTTAGCCATAGTTGTCGCCTCTCGACTGTGCCGACTCAGTGGTGTTTGTGTCCCAGCCTTTTAAAATGGATAATGAAATGGTTGATAAAGTGTGAAAGAAGGAACTTGGAGGAGTGGAAGAAGGCAGCATTAATTTAAACTGACTTTGCTGCAAATAAAAGTGTAATTCCAATGAATAGCATAGTAATTTGACAGTATATGATGCCATATACTGAAAATACTTCCTCTTCTCTGCAAGCCAAAATCTTCTGCAATGGTCAGCAGGTTCTTTACTTTTAGTATAATGCCCCATGTAAGGATTGTAGTAGTGATCTTAAAGTCTGGAAGAGTGCAGATACTTTCCTAAACATTGTCTTTTTGTGGAATGTCTCACTTGGTGTGACTGGAGATGAACAGTGCTGGTGGCAGTGGGTTCTGTAAGGAGGAAATACTTCTACTGTGTTGCCTGAAGGACCAACACACGAGAAGCCTCTCTGAGGTGTGATACATCGGGAAGGTATTTAAGTATATGGTGATGAAGAAGAGGGATTCATCCTGTGTAAAATCTAAAACTGTAGAAATACAATTAGAAAATGAGGTGGGACTTGGGAAATGCATGTTTATAAACTCTACTTAGTGATAATGTTATTCTGTTTAGTGAGAGAACTCAGGAAAACAGGATCCCTGGAAGAGACGTAGAAGGGAGAGGACCATCAAATTAGAGTTTTGCTGTCAATATATTTACATAACTTTGGATATAGAGAACATGCTTTTACCGTATGTCTGATATTTGGTGTAATTTTCTTCAGCTGTCAGAATGATAAATTCAGAGTTGGTAGTTGGAAGCCTTTTAAAAAATATTTTTGTACCTATATTGATATTTTGCAACAGAAAAATTGTGGAAGGTCTGAGCTATGGTGGAGCACTCTAAAGGGGACTAAATTAAGCAAGAATTGGGATACTGTGTGGCAAAAACAGAATCACAAAATAGTTGAGTTTGGGAGGAACCTGTAGCCATCTTGTTCAATCCCATTGTCCATCCTGTTGAGGTGCCTCTCAGTAGCATCACAAGCTGCTGGTGTATCAGCCTTGTGTGATCAGCAGCCTTGCCAAGGGTCCCTTCTGCCCTGTCATCCATGTGGGTAATGAAGATGTTGAAGAGTGTGGGACCTGGTTCCAGCCTCAGGGTACAGATTTAGTTCCTGCATGCTTTCTACTACTGATCACAACCCTTAGTTTTATGGCAGTGTGATAAAGATGCCTCACAGCAAGGATAGGAGCAGGACTTTTATTTTTTATATGTAGACTGTAATGAAGAAAAACTTTCTGGTTTTAATAATGCTACTGGTTAATAAAATTATTTATTGTGTTGTGTCTAGATAAAAGCAATTTTTTGTACCATACTTGAGGCTTAGGAATACATTTCACTGAAAAACAAAGGTAATGGTGCTGAAAGAGATAATTAGTGTTTTCTCAGACATTTAGTTTCTTTAGAGAGGAAGCATGAGATGGCATAAAGAAAGAGAATTTATGCATGTAAAAGTAAGGGAGCAGTTTAGAAACTGCTAGTCATTACCATGTATGTTTGCATTTAGGACAATTCAATATTTGATTGTAGCTCTCGTCTCTAGTAGAGCTAATGTCAGTACAATTCAAACTACATTTCATTGCTAAAAATTGAAACTAGAGAGCTGCAGGAACATGAAAACAAGTACCTGGTTGTTCTCTTTGAGCAGGGCCGTGGAGTTCTGGGCAGGAGTTACAAAGCCTGTGGAGTTGACAGCATGTGCCTGTTCTTCAGTTACCAGATTCAACATCTTGGTTTTGTGTTCTGGCTAGTCATCATTTAGAAGTACCTAGTTCATTTTGAAAAGCAGCTGCCAATGAAACCATCTTAAACTGCTGCACGAGCAGTTAAAACCAGAGGAGTATTTTTTGTAGTGATATGTGTGGTTCTTGTGACACTTAAATTGTACTGTCATTTATTATTATTGATTTCAGTATTGAATTTTAGCATGATGCCCCCTATTGTGACAAACTGGTTTATTTCCCCAAGCAAATCAATACTAGAGTAAGATTAAGAATGGTTGGTGGCAGTAATGGCATTCTCTTTTGTGATTTCTAATGGTATGATGGTTATTCTTAAGTTTTGTTCAGTTTCCTTTCACATGAGATGTTAATGTGTCATTATTAGATGTTTTAGACCAGAAATCAAGTTTCTGAAATTTTGACATTTTAAAGGAATTTTTAGTTTCCTAACTGTTCTTGACAGAGAGCTTTTGAAGACATTGTTGCATTGGGAACTAAGTTTAAGGAAAATAACTTTTGGAAAAAGTGTGCTTCAGGTTTGATATTATAATCTTACTACAAAGATGAGCTGCTCTTGTCATGGCTCCTCTATAACTGAGAATTTCTCCATGGTCACCTTTTCCTGCAGATACTTGACTACTCAGTGAACTTTCTAACACTATAAAAAAGGTTATGCTGTAGGTGGCAGTAACTTTGTATTTATTTAGGTATAATACAAATGTTGTATGGTAATATTTCATACTGCTTTAAAAACTTTAATATGGCAGTCTGGTTTGCTGTGAGAGTTTTCCAGTGTTCGTATTGTTATGTGAACAGCTGTGGATTTGAATTGTATTGAAGATAACTGGTTTTGAATGGCACTCCTCATGTTGTAGTTAGATTAATAACTGCAGACTGTGTGTAAAGTAGGTGTGGGTGGGCAGTATCCATGGTTATGGATATTAAGCTGTCTCCTCACTACTGAAGTTTGAAAAAAGTGTTCATTTGTAGATTTCAAAGCTAAGTAAGGCAGTCTAGAAGTAGTGTTTCTGCTGTGCAGAAGGAAATGTGTTTTCAACCATTCAATTTGCAAACACGCATAGCAGCTGGGGGACGGCAAGGTGGGTCGCTGACTGGTCCTCTAGTTGTCAGGCTTTGTGGTTTTATTTCCATCTGAAGGGTGGATCAGGATAGCTTTTCAAAAAGAAGTAAACTGGGAAACAAGTAATAGATATTCTAATGGTCAAAGTATTGTGATTTTATTGATTTGGGGCATTAATATTGCTAGATAACACCCAAAGCTCCAGAGGCATAAACTGTGCATTACTATATGGAAGAGGCAAAAATATTGTGCAGCTGTATTCTAAGGGCTTTTTTTTTTCCTCAAGGTGTGGCTGGTTCGTACTGATACATTACCAGTTCCTCTATTACTCTGTACAAACCTTCATTTTCCAGAGGTTCTTAAACCTTTCTCTTCTGACAGAAGTTCTGTGCTTGATGTTTGCCGTGATTAGGGTTTTAAAGCATAGACTGTGATGGGGCAAAATGGAAGGAGATGATGCCTTTTTAGTCCTGTACCATGATGTACTTTAACTCTCTCTGGTACTCCGTTGCCTAAAAATCTCTGACTTTGGTTCCATCACCTTTAATACAATCTGTCACTTGAGAAAGCTTTATTACAGAAGATGGTAGGTTTTGTTAGTTTTCTTTGTTTACATTATGAAGTCTTGATGAAAAATCTAAATGGGAGCAGTGCAAAACTGAAGTACTTCTCCTACCTCTTGAATATTTGAACAATCCCTTGAGTGCCCTGGTTATTCACATATCTGCTTAAAGAACTTGACTTATGAGGAGTTGTTTAGCACGGGACAAGTACATTTTTGCCTTTGTTACAGCACTGCTGAAAGACACTCTGTTTCTTCTGTTTCTTTGACCAAGCTGATTAAATTCAAACGGTTTAGGAGACGGCTTCTAAGTTTTTGTGCTGCTTAATAGTCGCTCTGTGCTTTTAGCTCATTGGCTCATATTTATGAATTTTGTGAGAAACTTGATATCAGAACACATAAAGGCACTTCATGCTTTTCACAAACTCAGCTAAATTCTTCTGTCTTAGTTTTCCAGCTCCAGTGTGCTTTCAAATATATTGTAAATCCCTATAAAATGACACAGGGCTTGCAACAGAGGCTGACAAATCTCTTGCCTACAACTGCTAGTAGGCAACAGCATGGTGTGCTTAGCACTGAGGTGTAAGCTTTACTGAGCTAGCATTGCATGAAGGCAGTGCTCCTAATTTGGTGTGTGACCCTACTGCATAGTAAAGGTTTTCATTATGAAATAGAACTTGGAAGGGTCATAAACCTACTGATAATAAATACAATTAATAATGTACATAGAACAATGGATTTGAGTACATTCCTATCAAAAAGAATTATTAATGAACAGAAAGTGGACAGCATAGATCTGATGACAGGAAGGTTGCATCTACTGAGTGACCTAGGAAGCTTGCTTGGAGGGATTACCAAATAATTATGTTAATATGCAATTATCACCTCATTTCTTCTGTAGTAACCTCAAGATGTAGTGTAATAAGGGTGTTATAGCAAGTGCTGATAGTTTGCAAAAATACTGATGTTCAAGATTTTTTAAGACAATAAATTAGCTTAAGGCATTTAAATTATGATCTGTCAGCTTGAAGATAAGTCTGACCTTAGACTTTTTTAGTGCTTAGATTATCTGGCCACAGGCAGTCATATCTGCAGAACACATTATAATTTTTAAAACTGATACTTTATGAATAAAAACAGTATTTAAAATTAGCTAGATTTTAAATCAATTAATAGATAGTGGGGTTTGGCTTAGCAGGATAAATAATTGGTTTCTACTTTTGAATATGAAATAATTTCTATATAGTAAAGAGCATAACAAGTAAACCAAGAATAACGCTGTTAAATGCACTGCAGTTATTCTATGCTTAACTGAAATAATTGAATTGAATTTGACCTAGCCATTAGATAAAGTGTGTTTCAAAGGTAGGAGCTGGTATTGTGTACACTTGTGCAGGCTTTTCCAGACACTTTCCATCACCATTTTTACATGTATATATCTCCAAGGTATATTGCACTAGATGCTTAAATAAAAATTACCTAAACTGTCTTGTTGAGGTAATATAGTCCTGGTAGTGGATATGATAAGCAGTACTTTCAATAAATTGAAAGTTGATCTCAATTTTTAATTTTTCAAATACACCAAGTATTAAATGGTATATATTTTGACAGAATTAATAATTTTATATTCCTGATAGAGTATAGATAAGATAATTTAAAACTCTGGTGGAAGCATGCAAAGAATATTGCATAGACTTGGTTACATCTTTGTTACAATGATTGATTTTTCTTTTTTTCCCAAGAGACAAGTTAGATGATAACATTTCCTCAAAAAACATGGCATCGTGTCTTTAGTTATACCTGTCGTTGTCACGGCATAAATTCTGACACGTGGAGTAGATAATGTAAGTGAAGTATTGCATCTTGGTTCAATGTTATCACAAGACTAAATTATTGTAATTTAAAAATATATTTTCTTTTTTCTCTAATGCCACACTGTTAAAACTGTTAACTTTATTGTTGCTGTCCTACACGAAAAATAGTGCATTGTACCACCTTGATAGCTGAAAAGAATAGTTATATATGATGATAAAAATTATAATTGGCTGAAATTTTTTAAAATATAGCAGTGACATTATTGATACAGTAAGCATTTCAGACTTTGAATCAAAGACTGAAATCCTTAGGGATACCTGTATTACCATAGAAGACTTCTAATCATACCCATATGGAGTACTTCACAATCTCTATAAATACACAGTATGGAGAGGAATCTCCTACAGGATTGCATTAGGTAATGTTTCAGATTCCTCTGATAACTCTGAAGAGAATCTCAGTTTGATGGTGACCACAGGGTGTCACAGCCACCTTCGTAACTTCAGCTTCAACACTAATACTCATTAGCAGTATGGTTTTGTATGTAGAGCAACATAGTTCTGTCTTCATCTTGTAAACCTGGGAGAAGTTTTGAGGAGCCATTCTGATAATGAGGATTTCAGTCTCCAAGCAGCACAATATTCTCAGTCTGCCTCCCTGCTGTTCGGGGGGTACCAATGAAGTTGCTTTAAATGGGAAGCGTCTGTTCTCCTCTGAACCCCTCACACCAGAACAGATGGGTGGAACTTGGAACATGAAAGGTTTTACCTCAGAGGTGGTAACAGTGAAGCCACTCATTAACACTGAATTTACCACTTCGTTAGCAACGTTGCTTCCTGTTGAGAAAAGCTAATACAGGCGCTCAGATTGACTGAGCACGCTTTTGTCTGCTTCTGCAGCAGTACACCAAGGAAAACACACATCTTCCTGGCAAAATTGTCTTGCTCATTGTTTCAGTGTCTTATAAATGGTTTGTGAACAGTTTTATATTTTGCTGCCTGATACTATATGAAGCCTACATTATTGAGTAGTAAAATTGCTGGAGCTGTTGTGCATCATTGCAGGCGTCACTTGTTTTAATTGACTTTTGCATTACTGATTCTAAGTGCATGTTTGCACTGCCCATTTCTAACTTGTGTAGGTGATGTAAAGACTCCTGCTGGGTGGTGCATTATCACCATTTTAGGGTGATAGCTTTGGATGTGATCTTATTGGAAGTTGTTATTATAGTGAAAAATGACCCATCTCAAAACAGCAAAGAAAAGCAAACATCTAAGAAATGGCAAGATGAGAAACTGGGGTGTCTTGTAAAACATTTGCTTAAAGGTATGTTACAGATAATAATACAATAAAATATTTCACACACTTTAAACATTTATAATGGCTCTGATGTGAGCATTGCTTTATTTCTGAATTGGCTAGTTCAGTGATGGAGTAGCAAAGGAAGTATATTTTTAATGACTTAATATTTCATTCTGTTTCTACTCTAAATAAAGTTACTTTTATTTGCAAAAGTAAGTTATCTTACATTAAGGTTTGTTTTTTACAAACTCAGAAGTGATTAAATAATTGTTTTGTCTTTTTGCTGATTTGAAACAAAACAAGTGCAATAAAAGTGAATTTCCTGGAAGCCATAGTTAGCTTTGAATTGTGTGGATAGCTGTCATTCGGTTGAATTGAAAATACTGGACATTAATTGAAACATTATGTATGAAGATGAAAATGGTGTTGTTTAACTAGGTTGTTTTCTCTCCTTAGGAGAAAAGGATGTCCAAAGTGGTCTTCTTGGATTTCGATAAAGGACCATTGCAGGAAGCCATGGATACTAGTTGTGAGTTATAACATCTTAATTCAAAGAGTCTAGGTAATAACTCGTTAAAACTGAGTTGTATTCGAAATGTTAATTAGTAACTGAAACGATGTGATTACAGGAATCAAACCCCCAAAGGTTCAAAGTGAGTAGTACTCTCTAAGGGTAAAATACTTGATTTCTGTAAAATATAGATGTCCTGACTCCCAGATGAATGTTTTAATGCGTTATGCTGCCTGTGTTCTGAGGACCAGTATGAAAAGTGAATGCCAGGTCACACATTGATTTCCATGTGTAGGCAACTCCTTTGTGCTCGCTAAGCATTGAATAGATGATTTGATGTAGGAATATAAGTCACTTGTAGAAAGACAAGGCCACCCGCAGGAAATTAATATGCAGTAGTTCTCTGTACTGGAAGATATTGTTAGTGTCATGCTCTGGATTTGACACAGTGACTTCATCTGGTAGGTAAATCCTAATGAAATGTTTTGTTCTTCGAATATTTTTCTCCTTACCTTTGATAAGATGTTGTTTAATTTGCTTATTGTTTAAAATAACTTTATAAGCAAATAGGATTTATTTGTTTTAAAGCAAGGAGAGTCCTTTGTAAGAAGGGAATAGGAAGACATCTAGTTTCCTCAGTGAGTTTGATCCTTTGCTGTGTCTCTGTCACTAATCAGATGCTCAAAATCAGCTTCATTGTGTTTTTTCCTTCTGCAGGCTTCCATTTAGCATCAGGTCAGTTGTATGGAAATACTTAAAAAAAAGTGCTGTCTTGAGAAATGTAAAGACTGTTTTAATTTCCTAAAGAAAGTATGTCTTTAAAAAACTCAGAATTGCTAGTAGATGTCTAGGTAGCCTTTACTCCTTACTTTTACTTCTGGAGAACAACTGAAGTTAATCTGTATTTATGTACATAGAGAATGTATTTGAGTTTGTTTTGACAATCTAAATTTCCCCATCTTGCTTGTGTGTAGGTCTTAGGCTTCTTTAAACTGGGATATTTGGCAGTGATTAGTTTGTGTATGATTATTAATATTGCATAGCAAAAAAATTGTATTTTTTTATTGCTTCATTGACTCACTATAAATGTCTTGGATATCCTAAATGAAAAGTAGATTTTTGAAAAGTTCAAAACATCTTTTTGGATTACAGTGTGAAGAGTGATCCTGAAGGAAAGCTGTAAATTAAAGTTGTCATTATTTATTTCTGCAATTGCCTGATTTTTTTCTTGTTTGTTTTTTAGTATAAATGTATTTAATGGACAGACCAGCAATATGGATGATTTAGAGATAAATACTGGTGTCACTGGTGCTAAAGAAGAAGAAGAAATCCTATGTGATGATAATTTTGTATCAGAGGAAGAAGGTGGCATTCCTAAACCGGAAGAGAGTGACACGTCATTTCAGAAGAGCAACACATTGACTCTGACTGAGGAGCTATCAAGGGACAGATCTGAAAAAGCCTTAAGTGGAGGCCAGGCTTCTCTGTTTATACACACTAGTGCTCCTACTGTTTCTAGTGAAAACTTCATGTTGTCTAGAGGAACTGCTGTTAATGGACCAGTTTCACACTCCGCCTCAACAAAGACTTCCATTATGAATAAAGGCAGCGCTTCATTAACCACTGGACAGCCTGGAGGTCATCTCACAGATTCCTGCTCAACTTTGACAGTGGTTCATGATCTTCAGCTGCCTGCAAAGAGTACAACACAGAAATCAAATCAGCACCAAGTTTTATTTTTGTTACCTGATGTAGCACATGCTAAGAACCTGACTCATTCCATTAAAAATCTACCTACCTCTGCTTCAACTGGTTGTGATTCACAGAAAACAGTAGGAAACAGTGTAGATAGCACTTTAGTAGACCAAGTAGAAGTTTGTGAGGATGATAAAAATTTACTTTTAAAAGATGATTGTGTTGATACATTAACAGGCATTTCCTCAGGTACAGGTGACTTCAGATCGGGATGTGATCCTAGCTGGGATCCACAGAAAGAGTTTATACAGTTTCTTATGACAAATGAAGAAACAACAGAGAAGTCTCCCATTCACTGTAAGGTAGGGATAGAAAAGAAGCGAAAAAGGAAAATGGATGTTAGTAAAATAACACGTTATACTGAAGACTGTTTTGATGATACCAGTTGTATTCCTAGTAAATCAAAACTATTAAATGTTGAATTCTTAGAGCAGAATGAGGAGCTACAAATAGTAGAACCTCAGAAATATTCGTTGAGTAAAGTAAAGCCTGAATCCACAGATGAAGAGCTGGAAACTGTTGATGGTATCCAGCAGCTCATTTATAGTCCCAGTAGTAACTGTGCAGAAGATACTTCTCCTGTTCATACTAGCACTTTTCTATCCAATACTTTGAAAAACAAATGTGAAGAGAATGATTCTGAACCACCACCTACTTTCAGTACTGATGAACCATCATTTTATCCCTGTACGAAGTGCAATGTGAATTTTAGAGAGAAGAAACACCTGCATAGACATATGATGTACCATTTAGATGGAAACAGTCATTTCCGGCATCTCAATGTCCCCAGGCCCTATGCATGTAGGGAATGCGGAAGGACATTTCGAGATCGTAATTCACTTCTTAAACATATGATAATTCACCAGGAAAGAAGGCAGAAACTGATGGAAGAAATCCGTGAGCTGAAAGAACTTCAGGATGAGGGTAGGAGTGCACGGTTACAATGCCCACAGTGTGTATTTGGTACCAATTGTCCCAAAACGTTTGTGCAGCATGCAAAGACCCATGAAAAAGATAAAAGATATTATTGTTGTGAGGAATGCAATTTCATGGCTGTGACAGAAAATGAATTGGAATGCCATCGAGGGATCGCTCATGGAGCAGTAGTAAAATGTTCAATTATTGGTAGTGACTTGTCCCAGAGAAAAACCCAGAAAAAGGCATCCTTGAAAGATCCTTATTTAGGATCCTCAAGAAAGTCATCGACGTATATGTGTAAGCTGTGTCCGTTTGCTACTTCAGCTAGAAGCATTTTAAAAAAACACATGGCATATTTGCATTCAGCATCATGCATTGATCCCTTTGGTAGCCATCTTAGACTAGAGAAAAGAAAAGGCAGCATAATAGAGGAATCTTTAGATTTTCGTAGCAGGACAAAACAGTTGATCAAACATTCTTCTACTTTTCCAAAGAACTCTGCTTTAAAACAGGATGTAAAAAGATCATTTGGCTCTACTTCACAGTCTAGTAACTTCACAAAACTTCACAAGAGACCCTACAGGATACAGAAGGCTCGGAAAAGCGTTTCACAGACATCTGTAAGTGTGTGCAATCTAAATTCTACAAACAAGAACTTTTTTATTAGAAGTAGCATTGACCAAAAACGTAAATGTTTTCATCAAGCAGCAAAGCAGAAAGCTAGTGCCAAAAAAAGTAATTATTTATATAGACACAAATATGAAAACTACAGGATTGTTAAAAAATCTAGTGACTCTTACCCTTTGCATTTAAAAAAGGAAGAGTCCAAATCTGTCAGTGCTTTACATTTATTTTCTTCATCAAGTAATAATTGTTTTGTCGTGGATTCAAATAGCCTTGATTGCAAAAGGCCAGAAGGCTGTAAAGATCATAGGCATGTAGCTGTAAAAAGAGTGGTTAAAGAATCCAAGAGGGAAGGCTCTGTTACAGGAGATGATTTGGATTGCTATCCAGATTTTCTGCATAAAATGACTGTTGTTGTTTTACAGAAACTAAACTCTGCTGAAAAAAAAGACAGCTATGAAACGGAGGATGAAAGTTCATGGGAAAATGTTGAGCTCTGTGATTACACTACACAGTCTGTGGAGGATGAATCTTACAGTGATATTAATCAGGAGCATGTAAACCTATTCCCCATATTCAAAGGTAAAATGGAAGATAATGAAGCTGCTGATAAGTCTTCACTTGGTTATGAGCAGAATGATGGCTTTTATTTTGAGTATTATGAAGATGCTGAGGGTAGTAACTTCTTGCATGATTTGCATGATCCTCAGAATTTAGAAAATGTAGGATCAGCATTGCCAAAGCATAATTCAGTTTTCCATTGGACTGATTTGTCACTTGAAAAGAAGTCATGCCCGTACTGTCCAGCAACCTTTGAAACAGGTGTTGGCTTGTCCAATCATGTCAGAGGACATCTTCACAGAGCTGGACTAAGCTATGAAGCCCGTCATGTTGTTTCACCAGAACAGATAGCAACAAGTGACAAAATGCAGCATTTTAAAAGAGCTGGAACAGGGACTCCTGTTAAACGTGTCAGAAAAGGTAAGATTTGATTTTTTATTTGGGTATGAAGTAAAGGGGAAACAAAGGGGTTTACTGAGCACTGAACAAGACTTGCTTTATCTTGTTGTAAAGCCTCTCTTCTTGTGATTTGTAGTTGTCGTATTTACCTGTATATAATTGTCAAAAAACATTATAATTATTTTCTTTGTAGCGATTGAGAAATCTGAAACTTCCTCTGAGCATACATGTCAGCTCTGTGGTGGCTGGTTTGATACTAAAATTGGATTGTCTAATCATGTGCGAGGACACCTGAAGAGGCTTGGCAAAACCAAGTGGGACGCACACAAGTCTCCCATCTGTGTTCTGAATGAGATGATGCAAAATGAAGAGAAGTATGAAAAAATCCTAAAGGCTTTGAACAGTCGCCGTATTATTCCCAGACCATTTGTTGCTCAGAAATTTGCATCAAATGATGACTTTTTATCTCAGAATGTTATACCTCTTGAAGCATACCATAATGGCCTAAAGACTGAAGATATATCTGTGTCTGCATCGGAGGAAGAAGGGCTGAGTTTCCTAAATGAATGTGATGAAGCAAAAGCAGTACTACATGATGAAAAAAGAAATCAGTCACTTACACTGATAGAACTCCTGAAAAACAAGAGGCTAGGAGAAGAAAGGAATCCTGATATTTCCCCTCAAAAGATTCATAATCAAACTGCAAGAAAGAGGTTTGTTCAGAAATGTGTTCTTCCATTAAATGAAGACAGTCCATTGATGTATCAGCCACAAAAAATGGACTTGACTATGCAGTCAGGTAAGAAGGTGTTTCTTGACAACATTTCCAAAGAATCATATAGGAAATGTACAAGTGCAGAGTATTTTATTTGGGATTCTGTTCATTTAATTCTTGTTTCATTTCCAGAGGACACTTGACTGCAAGAGGTAGCACAGCAAATTTTTCTGACATGTTTTTCCTAGAGTGAAAAAACCCTTCAGCAGCACTGAAGGGTTTTTGCATGGAATATAGCTCCTGTTCTGCATATGAATGGGCATGCAAATTGAAAGCGGACACAAAGTGAGCCTCAGTAAGGAAGAAGACACATCCTGCAGTAAACAAGTTGAAGTGTCCATGCATATTTGGTAGAATAACAGTTCTGAAATGTTTGGGCTTGCAACCCTGGTTTTGGATGTTAAAACAGCTGGTTTGGGAATACTGCATTTAAGTCTTCAAGGTTTGTGCAAGGCAGCATATGCTCAAACTAACAGAACTGTTGATACCATTACTGCAAATTGGTGAATCACTGTCAACTAATTTTGATGGTTTTAGGCCAGCATACTCTTACAACATAGATTAATTCTTGTTTGTTGCAAATTGTGGCTACTGTGAGAAACTCATGCTTACTTAGGGCCTGTCTGTCCTGAGTGACAACCTGTGCTGGTTCAAGCTTTGTTGGCATACAATTGTAGCCAGCAGGTTTCCAATGCACAGCCTCTGACCAATAAGGACCTAGATTGTCCCTCCACTGAGAATTGTGCTAATCAAACAATTCTACAATCAACTTCCTAGATACTCTGTGTACTATTAGTATACAGACTATTAGAGCAGACTCTTAGGGTGATGTTTTTAACTTGTCACATGAGAATTATTTCTAGTCTTGGGGAACTCTTACAACATCCTTTTTAATGTGTATGTAGAGGTTGCATTTACTGGTTTCTTGGTTGGACACCACCAATGCTGCAGGATTCTCTAGTTTGAGGAGCAGGTTCTTATTTTTATACCCCTGACTTTTTTTTGCTGCTGTTTCTTTTCTTGTTATTAACCAGGTTAGTAAAACTGGCAGTGCCTAGTACTTTTTCACCTATATTCTTTTCTTCCTTTAAACAAAAACCCCCAACAATCTGATGTGCTCAGAAGTTCTTTTAGGGGGCTATAAAAGTGTGGCAATAAATCTCTTAAGAAAGGTGGCTTTCTAAAATGACATAGTAGAAGTGGGAAAGAATTACATTTTATGTCTTCTGTATGTCTGTGGTTGTCCCTTAAGACTGGAGATTGCTTAATAAAGGAAGTGTATCTGACAGGTTTAATGATTTGAAAAACAATGCTCATGGAATAGCTTGCCAAACCTGACACTATGTTTTGCTTTCTGTGTAATATTTACTGCTCAATACTAGGTAGAACCTGTTTGGTTATGATGAACAACCAAGTAAAAATAAACATATGCTCGCATAGTACTAACAGTTCTGAATGGGGCCCGATAGTTTTCTGTGGCTGAGGTAACAGAATTTGATAACTAACGCACTGTGCCAGTTGAGTTAATGAGAAAATATTTAACACTGAGTTGAAAATCTTCTGGTTTTCCTAAAAAGGGCAAATATTCCTAATTCTGGTTTTCGTTTTAAAAAGGCTTTTACCAACCAGGTGTTCTTCTTCTGTAACTTGCCTGAAAAAACAGCATGTCTTCTGTGGGCTGCTGGAGAATAGCATTCTTTCTTTCCTGCAGAGACTTTTCAGCTGAGTAGTTTTAGGTTTTTCATTTATTCTTCTAATAATTTATTAGTAGAGAGCCTGAAATATTAGTTGACCAAAACAATATATCTTTGGTAACATGCAGGGAGAAATGTTATGGTGAAGTTGAGCAGGAGATAAGTTATAATGGTTTCTTTGTCTGTAAGTGAGGAGTTCAGTATTGTTTCATTGTTTTCGTGTGATAAATAGCATGTTGCTTTGTTGATATTTATTTTGCACAAATATTTTAGCAAAAAACTTCAAGTCGTTTATTTTCATTATCAATTGTGCATCTAATGTAATGAATAGAAAATGCACTGAACAAAATGTTTTGTCTAACAGCTGTTCAGTGGTGTGTTTTACCACCTTTTTCTCTGAGCCTTCAACAGCAGCCTAACTTTAGTATTGAGTGCTTTGGTCTCATGGGTAAAACACTTTTAATTACCACTTTGTCAACTTGACTTTTCAAATTCTCTTTATTGGAAATTCTGAAAGCTCTGAAATTTCTCAACAGAACTGTGCTATTCAAATTGCAGGATTGTCTTTTGGAATTAGAGCTTCATTATGTGGAGATTGTAGGAGCTTGGTAGTAGGTATTAAATGCAGAGTAGCCTACTGGGCCCAAGTTGCCTCCTCTCTGTTCTTTTTCAAATAACACGGTTTGGCTTAAAGCACTAGGTGAAAAACTAATAACGGTTAACTTGGATCCTTCTAATATACTAAACAATCGCGTCAATGCAGTGAATATATTTTAAACCATCTTTATTGCAGAAAACTTTTTACAACGCTTTGAGAATTTCATTTTTTGAAGAGAGAACTGGATTATAGTTTTCTTTTGAATGATAGGTATGCCTGTGAAGCTTAGAACGTGTGTGCATTGCAATACGACGTTTACAAGTGCTGTTAGCCTGTCCAACCACTTACGCGCTTATGCACGAAAGAAGAGTGCTGGACTTTTGACTGGGACAGGTATGTTTTGTTACAGATGTAAAAGCAAGTCTGTCTATGATACATTTTCTTCATCAGACTGGACAAAAGCATTTGTTAATTCAAAATAATTTCGAAGCTTCTGCTGGTAAACAATTTATTTGCCATAAAACTTCAGCAACTTGTAAGAAAACATATGTTGCTGTTGTCCACTCTCATGTCTGATTTTCATTCTTAGTCTTTGATTTTGGATCCAACACTTAAGGTATGTAAGCAAAACTAAGAGATGGTTGCTTAAATTCATTCTCCTATGATATCACAACTTCCAAACCAGATAGTTTGCCTTCTAATGAAGTGTTTTAAAGTATCTTGGAAATGAGAGTGGTGGGGAGAAAAAAAAGGCAACAATACAACAAGTAGTTTTTACTGTCTAGTACATATAATTGCAAAGAATACTTCAGTAAAATAGGAAAAGCAAGTAATTTTACATTATGTATATTTCTAACAACATATTATATGTAGTTGGTTTCATATCTTGTTTGGCTCATAACCCAAAACCTACCTGCTCTGACACTGAATGAAGGTAGTACAGCATTTGGCACTGCTATTAATATTTTTTATTAAAACACACTTAATTTTTAAATTCTTCTAATATGCCATATTTTGACTTGTTTTCAGAGGCCTGCAGCTTGCTTGGCTGTAGGCAGTTTCTGAGTTTACTTGGATTATTTCTGAGATTAGTGGGACTTCACATGAATAACAGCAAATTGAGGAGCAAAGATGCAGTATAATGAGGAAAATTTGGAGATATGAAGCCTGAAATACTCTGTAATTAAGAAGGGTAACCATCAGTTTTCTGTGTCAACAAACACAGACTTTTACATAATGCTCTTGGAAAATGCATAATCCTTTTTTTATCTGCAAATGTAGTTCATTATGCTAAGAATGACAAACTGAGTAGCAGACTTTTTCTGTAGAAGGCTAAAATAAATATTTTTATAATATGGGCCTGTGGCTGCCAGGTCTTATGTTGCACTATATTAATACTATAATAAAGCAGATTTGGAAGGAAGTCAGCAGATGCAGTGATACCTAACGTGTAGAAGAATATGCCTTTAGTCAGTGATTCTTAAAATTTTCATATTTATTCAGTAGAAGAGTGATGGTAGTGAACTTCATTTTTACCACTGCTGTGATTTGATATTAGCCCTGTGGTAAGTTCCTTTTCTTATATACGTACTGAGGAAGTATTTTTCAATAGCTATATATTTAAATTGCACATTAATAACAGTAATTCAGCAAAGGAGACACTGGCAAACAGGATAGTACACAGAGACTGAATTCTGGACAAGCACTTTGTACCTAGCTTCCCTTTTGTTAAGTGGGAAAAGGGAGCTAGTTAAGTTACTTTCAGGGATTTTTGTTGGTTTTCTCTAAGAAACGTATTTTGGTAGTGAAGTAGTTGCACAATCATCAGAAGAGTTTACCACTTTCTTAAAAGAATGGAAAGAAAACTCACGAGTCTTGTATAGTTGGATCTAGAAGTTGGTTTTGAATTAGGCTGGAAACAAAATGAGGTTAGAAACAAAGCTTAAATAGAAGGTTAGAAACAAAAGTTTGGAAAAAAAATCTTTTGCTCTCAGAAGCTGGAGCTAAGCCAGATAAATAATTTATACCATGAGTAAAGGCCTGTCACTGAAACCATTGACTTAAGGAGTTAGTGTTGAGTTCTGGCTATGACATCGTGCAAACAATGTATATTTGTAATAACTTAGTCTTTACTCTGCTGCAACTCTGAAGGTTGTAAACTTTGCTCATTGCCTTCTCATTCAAGCAAGCTTAACGCAAGGCTTGTAGATTAAAAAATGTGCTTTTAAACAGTTGTTCTACTTGATGTTCCACTTCAAAAGTTTTGTGAAGAGAATTATTTTAATGCAAGATTTCACTAGTACACACTAGTTTTAAAGTACACGTAAGTGCACTCTTTTTATGAGTGTTGCTCTTGGGCAGATCTCAGGTTTTATTATTAAAAGGTGGTAGCACTTGAGAGCAATTTCGAGATGCCTTCAGTTGGGCCCCAACCACAGCTGAACCTTCAATGGTCTTCAGCTGTTGTATGGAGACACTGAGGAAGTGTTTATACATGTTCCTTCTCATTAAGCCTTTCTTATATCTTCTAAAGCAAACATAATTACCAAAAATAAATCACATCAGTTGAATAATTATCTCAGTTTCTTGCTGTAATAAAATAATGGTGTCTAAACATGAATCCTGTAATTCTTTTATCTGGCAGTTGTTATGGGACCTATCTAGGCACTACTGTTTATTAGGAGAAATACATGAGAAATATGTGATCTATGCATGCTACCAAAGTGAGACCTTTCTGAGCATTACATTAGCTTATGGCTTATGTACTAGTCTCAGAATTTCCATTTGTCTACACATGTTTTTGATATTGACTGTTACCATATTGTTCTTCTAGCAGATGCCCTGCTTCTTCAGTCAGTAATGTCATCATATTTAGTTAAATCTTAGCCTGTTTTTCTTTTCAAATGCAGCTTGACAGTTCTGGCAGTATAGTAGACATAGTTAAGCATAATGGTAGCTCTGGAGAATGGACTCAAGAAAAACATCATAGAAGTGAAAGTTCCTAGGCTGTTGGCTGTTTGTGGCTAGTCTTTATTGAACTTCATTTGTGCCTTTACCAATGCATTATAGATCTGCTGTAGAGGAAATACCTGTGTCTTCAGATGTCTGGCTAGAGCATTTTTGTTGTTATTCAGTCCAATTTTTAAAATGTAATGATCTAATTGCTCATCTTGAGTAGATGTTAATTTTCTTTTATACCTGTTTTGATGTATAGCAACACATTGGTGTTTCTCAGAGCAGGTGGTCAACTTGCTTCTTTCTTCTGGGTATCTTTAGACCATGGGACAAACCTACACAAAATCTTCAAGATGCATCTCACTCTTCTTCATTATAGTTGTATATTCAGCTTCTTTTCTTTTTTTTCTCTGTGGGATTCTCTTGCACCCTCCTGCTCTGGCTCTTCCTAAGTCTCTTGATTCTTTTCTTGCACCCTGGCTTTTTGCGTCCTCTATTTATTGACTCTTTTCACATACTCAGCCTTTTCTTACTGGCTTTCATCTTCTGGGGATCACCACTTTCTTCTTTGGTCTCTGCTTCTGTAGGTGGAGGCTGCTTTGTCAGAAGTTTGGGAGGGAAAAATAAAGTACAGAGCAAGGAGTCTGGCCTTCAAGCCAACAGTGTGACTGACGTAGCATTTCATGACGGCTACTATGTGTTCAAATAATTTCAGATGTTGTTTTGTCAAACTTGTGGCTTTGGGCTGCTTGTGGTGGAGGCATATCAGGTATGCAGAAATCTGAGCTCCGCTGGCTTTGTGTGTCATTATTCTGTGCTGTTACAGTCACAACGAATCCACTGGCATGATGAGCTAATTTTCGGTGTCCTATAAAATCCTATAGGGAGCAAATGATAGGAGAGGCTTTTTCATGTACTTCACTGTGCAGTAATGATGAGGATGTGCAAGTGATTGAATTTTAAATATTAGTGACTAAATGTACAAGAAAGTTCATTATTTTTTACTTTTCAATTGGCAGTGTTTTCAAATGGTTAATTAGTTTCATTTCTGTGTTCAATTAGTTCCACTTCTGTGTCAATTACTCAACTTATTTTAGCTTATGTACACTTTGACAAAAGTAATGAAGACTGAATAAAAGACCCAGCTTCAGGTTTCCTGAAGTAAAAAACTTTTCATATTGGGGGACATCAGGAAGGCAGAGCATTTTAATTTGGAGCTGCAGACCAAATGTCATGGCATCAAAGGGCCTGTAATTGTGACCTGTCTAATTCACTTACTCGTGCTCCTATGTCCATCTGCTTGTAGTCTTTCTTGACAAGTTGTTGTAGAGGTTTTTGTATGCAGTGTTTCTACCTAGCATATTTTTTTTGAAGTAGTGTGCTCTGAAATTGTACATAAGTATCTCAAGGAGATTCCTCCAAACTTTGATAGTCTTTTGTTTTAAATTGTTTTTTTCTCTGTCGTGTTGTATCAGCAGTTTGAGGAAGTGATGTGACTGGTTGTTTACAAGAAGTTTTTCAGTTATCAACTAGGAAACACCAGGTGGCCAAATTTTGAAAGAAAAGCAGTAGGCCTTTATGGAGAATGAGGAATGATAGTTTGTAAGCTGTTATAATTACGAGCTAGGTGTTGATGATAGGTAATTCCTGTGTCTCTCTAGCAGTTTGCTGCAGTTTCCATACGGCTTACTAGAGCTAAATTATCCTTGGTCTCTTCCCAGACATGATAAAAGTACACTTTCTGAGGAGGTCATGTTTTGTTACAGTAAAGGCATAGAAAAAGCAGCAACTGACTTTTGGTCAGAGCATGGCTAATTTATGGGGAGGCAATGGCTGAGGCAATTGTGTGACTTTCTTGATGTTTGCAACTGCTTGTAAGCATCCTATCAACAGAGTACTCAAGGGTGTGCATGTGACTTTATTTAAACTTGTTGCTCTCTGGATATGTGATGGTTACAGTTACACATGCCTCATAACTGCTGTTTGAACTGTAGTTTTCAATGAGCTTTACTCAGATATTCTTCCTCCTTCTCTCTCCATCTATCTCAGAAGACAAAGGGAACAAAGAATGACCCTTACAGAACATGGGCTTAGTGTTCTTAGTGTTTTCTGTCTTTTATAATAGCTTCTTGCTTGGGCAAATCTACTTTTGAATTTAGCTAAGTTTCTCTGAGAATTCATAGCATAATCTGAATTCTTTTTGTGGTCTTTTATGATGGTATTTTCTTCTCTTTGTTTTATAATTACCTTATATAGAGCCTCCATCATAAATGGCTCAGAGAACATACCCTTTCTTTTGTTTTCCTTGTTTTCTTACTGTTCGTGAAAAAGGTACCTTTCAAGGAAGTAGGAACTATCTCTTCTGTTTCATTATGGCAATTTCTGTCAGTGTTGCTGTTGTTTGATTGCACAGTAGTTCAGAGGGGGCTTTTTCTTAGAAGATTAAGAAGATGATACACAGACACAAACATTAGGTGTCAGGAATCTGTTGCAGAAGACCAATCCAGGTCTTACAGGGAAGAGAAAGCTCTCTGAAATGCTCCAGATGTTTGTGAGTAGAATCAAATTTCTTGATGAGAATGTCCTTGCCAATATCAAGGAAATCAGCAAGTTCTTGTTCCAAATGCAGGTTGGCCTCTCTAGGAGGAGTCTATTGTCAATACTGCTTCTTTTTTTTTTCCATGCGTGTAAACTGACATCAACTAACTGTCATCAGATTCAGCTCATGGACATGTTTGCCTTCTGGTAATACCAGCTTCTGTTTCCCTTCTTCCCATGACGTTCCACAAAATTGGCAAAGGCAAAGCTTTTGCTGTAATAACTGCTGCAGATAAGTTGCTCCTCATACAAGCAGTTCTCTTCAAAGCATGGGTGTCTGGGCTCCAGTATTTTACCTACTTACATTGCTGATGGTGTTACTGAAGTTGTGGTATGTAAAATATTTATATATGTGGTAGTTCCTACCTGATATGATCGTTAGCTTTTTTTCTTCCTAATTAAATGAAGAATATGTTTCTGTTGAGAGAATAAAGTATTAAGAACTCGTTGATGCCTTCCCAGAAGCATCTTNCCCCCCCCCCCCCCGCCACCTTGGGTTACTGCCTTTTAATCTAGACTGGTTTTGTTGTTGCTGTCAGAAAAAAATGCTGTTAAGCCTCATTTTCCTAATGTTGATCTGAAGGAGTCTCTCTAGGTTGGTGTCTGCTTTCTACTTATTCTGTTGGTTCTCTGGTACCTTCAAACCTCAGAAATTCATTCTGAATTTTAGATAGGTAGGAATCCTTAAGTCTGGGGATAGAACTGGGATACGTCTGGTAGGTCTACCAAGTTAAAAGTTGGGCTACAAGGTAAAAGCTTGAGAGGTGCTCATTTGGAGGGCATGAGAAAAATTAAGGATACAATCGAGACTGTGTGTTTTTTAAATCAACATGTTTTACCTCACCAGATGATGTCTTATGCTTCATAATGCTAAGAAGTTAATTCTTCAGTTTTATATTCTAGGAGTCAAAACTTTAGCCAAGTGTAACAATTTCTTTTTCCCCATTTTACTGTTAAGATGCTTCAGTAGCATAGCATTATGCCTTCTTGGTATCAAGAATACCACCTGGTACTGTCTTTCTGATTTCTTTGGAGGTTTTGTTGAAGTGGTGTAACTGGTTGTTTGCAAAAAGTTTTTGTGTTGGAGTTCTATTGTTGGTGTCTTGTGTTTTGGAAAAGAGTGTAGCTAGATACACTTCTCAGTTCAAGCAGTCACAAACTTCTTGAGCTTTATCGGCTGTTTGCATCATAACAATATTAATTCCATTTAATCTCCCACTTTGGCTGCTTCTTAGGATCTCCAGGTTTTGTTTCAGACTCCCATTACATTTGTTTATGGGAGATACAGACCTCAAAACTATTTGAACTCATTTGCTCTGTATTTCCTGTTCACACACGTTACTCTCATACACAGTTTTAAATGCTTAGACTGAATTTAAAAATTGGCCTTGCCATCCTTGTTGATTGTCCTAATACCACCTCCCACTGCCAAGGACTAATACATACTTTTTATAAGCTTCATTAGAATTCAGACAGGAGTGAAGGGGAAGCTTCATTTGAAATTCTTAGAACAAAAGGACAAATTTTTTCTTTGTGTTGAAAACAAATGGCAGGTGTTTTATTCAAACTAGAAATTCCTGATTGTACTAGCTGAAAGCTACAACTTCATAAAGTTGTAACTTGGTTGAACATGAGTGGTCTTATGATGGTGCTTGAACTACAAAACAAGTTTTGAGATTTTGACAGTGTTTTATGTATGAAAGGGAATTTCCAGTGGTGCTTTGCTTCTGTATAATTCCGCAATAGGTTTGTAGGTGCTTGCTGATACTAAAACAACAATTTAATGCTGAATGTCAATTATCTAGTCTTTCAAAGAGCAAGCACAATGCTAAGCTAAAAAAAATCAGCTTCATGTGTTTTGCCAGTGTATTTTTTAGAATACACTGTATTTGTTCTGGATTTACATTATAACTGAATATAGAAAAACAAGGAGGTAGATGTCTTTTCATTGTTGTCGTAGGGAATACTTACTGAATAACTAATACTCATTGAAGTATTACTTTCACATATGAAAATTTCTCTTCTTAGCTTTAGACTGTAAGCAAAAGAAGTCAAGGTCAAGATCTGGAAGCAAGAAGAAAATGCTGCCGTTACCTCATAGTGCTGATGAAGTTTACATACTCAGATGCAGGTACATAGTATTACTTTTATTGGAAGAATACATTCTTAAGAGCTTACTAATGTTAGTCATAAAAAGATTTGTGATTGTATCTATAAATGTTTGTGATTAAATTGAATAATAAGGGGGGAATGGAATTTCCCGTTTTCATTAATTTGAACAAGAGGATTTGATTAAGTCACACTTGGATGTTACATTGTTCGTTGTTTCTTTAGTTAAAATCTTACTGGTCATGTCTGAGTAATACTCTATCATTCAAAAGAAACCTTACAGAAGAACCAACAGATTGTTATTACTGGCATTGAAAGTGTGAGAATGTGAGTTGTATAAGCTGCAGGGTTTTGTGCTCACAGTTACTACTAATGAACTCAATTACTACATTTTTCAGCTAAAACGTAGAAACAAACTTAAAGAAAATTAAGACTTTCTTCTTACTGTCTTTATTTTATAACTTTTCAGTAGAGATTGATGTATCTTGATGGATTAATTTTAATATTTGCATAGGTTTTGTGGTCTGGTCTTTCGAGGACCTTTGTCTGTTCAAGAAGACTGGATAAAGCACTTGCAGCGACACATTGTCAACGCAAATCTTCCACGGACTGGAGCTGGCATGGTTGAGGTCACATCACTACTTAAAAAGCCTGCTTCAATCACTGAAACTTCATTTTCTTTACTGATGGCAGAAGCAGCATCATAGAACACAGAAGCATTTTAAATTTTAATTGGGTGTAAATTTGAAATACTTCATTTTTTAAGATAAATTGCTACACTAAATTATGTTTATAAATGCTAAAGATAGAAAATAGAGGAAGTGGATTACAGTAACATCAAAATAAATTGAATACTTAACAGTTACAGTAAGTAGTCTTTATATTTTATATAGGGTGGAAGATGTGTTTTTAAGGTTTATTATGTTTTTGTCAGTTACTGTGTTCACTATCAATACAAGACCATTATATGTATGGCAGCCATTTTTAAATTGTTGCACATGGGTACTTAAAAGACAGATTTTAATAAAACAAAGAAACCATGTTCTCTTCAGTGTTACCCAAATCAAGATTCTGTTTATTCCAAAAAGAATTACATAGTAAAATAAGATACTATTATATTTTGTTTGTATGTATGTAGTGTTTTGTATAATACCAAGAACTGCTAATACAATTTACTCAACTTAGGGCATTAAATACCATGTACTTCATAGTTCAAGAGACTGTTTCGTTCAAATAGGGCAATTAGTACTATTCTATCTAGGTGTGTAAGTGTTTTTTTTAAATCACATGAGGCTTTTTGTACTAAAAAGTGGAGGGAAACTTGTTTAAACAAATTTCTAAGAGAAATATGTACATAATACTGGAAATTTGTGGTAAGGAAATATTCTTTACTTCAGTTGCATTTCTCACTGACAATAAAGTGGTGCATCCATGCTACCTCCTACTTGTCAACAAAGATGGTATTTACCCTTATGTTTTTGTATCATAGTAGATTCAATCCAACTTTCTTTATTACAAAGCATTTTTTTGTTAACAAGTTTGTTACTTTTTTGACCATTTACTTAAAGTCTGACTTGCTTACAGAAGTTTGCCTCTACTATTTTATTTAACACTGTAGAAATGTACTAATAAGCATTGCTCACTACACGGTTAGAGTAGGCTTTTCATTTATAATTCTGTTTAAAAGATTGATCATTTTAGAAAATTCAAACACAGATTGAAATGTTTCTACATATGAAGAGAATGTTTACAACTTAAATTTTAGAGCTTGTTTTGGATGTGATTATATGTATGAAAACTGTAACACTATGCTCATGCTAAGGACCTACTTACAGAATTATTGAAATAAATGTGCTGTGAGGATGGAAATATGGTGCAGGTGTCTTGGTCATGATGAATTGTGTTTGTTCATTTAAACTGTCTTCAGAACATGATTTTTGTTTAAATCAAATTAGATTCCTCTACAAATCAATTTTGTATGCAAGTAACATTTCATTTTACTCATATAGGGTAACAGATACTGTAGTTAAGCCAAGGATATGCATTGATATTTTCTTTATGTGTAAATAAAGGTAAAAGCAGTTAAAGCAAGAGGAGTATTTTGGTAGAGTATATACATACCTCACTGCCAGTGAAATTGCTTTCCTATGGTATATCTCCTTACCAGAAAAATCTCTAAATAAAAAGGTTTAAGAAAATCTAAATGTCTATAATGTGAAGCATTTATTTGCATTGTGTGAATTAAGTTTGTGGAATTGATTTGTCTTGCTTGAGATTAGAATCTTCTCATGATCTTAAGTAAAAGTACATTTACTTGCAATAAACTGAATTATTCACAGATGCATTACATTGGATTGATGGAAAGTATGAATAAATGTTTGTCTTCCTGGATGCACAGAGCTCCGAGTTAACACATGAGGCTTGATAATGTTGTGATAGAATAGATGGGCTAAAAATGCATAGCTGTGCAAGACAGAGGCCTCAGACAAGGCCATTCTAGCTCTGTCAGGGTTATCATTAAATTAGTGCCGTCAGGTGTTTAACTGTACAAATTGCTACAGTTAAGTTTAGCTTTCTTGTTGAAATTTATTCTCTTGTAAGTGGAAAATCTACATAGTTATTTTGAAGGCTGGAGGAATACATGCTTTAGAGATTTTAGAAAAGATAACTGGGATGTTGAAGTGTATTGCAGACAAATCAGGTGTATGCAGAGTAACAAATTTCTGAATTTGTGGATACTTGTGGGACTTTTTTATACGATGTGAAAACTGAAGTTTTAAAGCAATGTATTGAAACCGAATAGAGGGAAGTAATCACATCACCTTGAATGTTTATAATGCTTTAATAGAGTGCTTGTTTACCCTTCTCACCAAAAAGGTGCTTGTGAGAGCACCATGTTTTATGGCTGTTTAGCAAATGAAAAGATCAATTAAGTGCAAATGATATTTATCTAGTGTTGTTAAGAATGCTTATGAGGTGAAGCCATACTGTGCAAAATTTTGCGTTAGCAAAAAACTCTTACTAGATCAATAATAATAATAATTTTTAAAACCCTACTTAATTTTATTTAATTCATTGAACCCCAATAGTGAGCTACGTTATGTAATATAAAAATGCAAGATTGTGTCTGCAGAGCACTGAGCTCTAGGGCTGATCAGTTTCCAAAATGAGATTCTGTTGTTGAGGACCAGTTTTCAGTGACAAGCTGTGTGCCCTGCTGGCATCAGATCCTTGTAGTATATTTGAAAAATATGTAGGAGTTCTAGAACTCTTCTGATTATTAAATTAATTGCATATGTGGTTGATACAGGCTGAATAATCTTTTTTTAAAAATGGAGTACGATTAGCTGTCCTTAACCTCTAGTCCTGAGGTGGGACTATTTGTTTTCCTGGTTTCTGTTGTTTGGAAATACAGGTATTTTTTATCATTATCTACAGGGAAACATAAACCCCCATCTCGGGAGTTACCAAAATTCTAAATAATGTGGTAGAAGAGGGTATATTAAATCAGTCACTTTGTGATACTGGTCTGATGTTACATGGCTTGAGGGGCTCTGTGGCAGTCCATGCTGAAGTGCTGGACTTCACCAGAGTTGCACATCTAAACACAAGTGTTAGTCTATTCAGGTTGGCTTAGATTGCTTTGGGGTAAAGGCTACAGTGGCACAGTGATTTTTGTTTGGTTGATTTTGGTTCTTTATCATAGTCCTACTTATTTCTGAAGTTATCCTAGTTTCTGGTAAAGGTCTCTTTAGTAGTAGCCTCAGGAAAATTGTAAAGACCACCCCCATACACTTTTCATAAGATGATGGCCTATATTCCCTAGCCCCAGTGATATTTCCAAATCCTCTTTCAAAAATTAAAACTCTGCTTGCATTCTTTGAGAAGATGTTTCTGCAGAACCTTGGATAGGTGGTAATTTGATGTGCCCGTGGTTGCTGCCATGTGGTAGTGTGTTCAGGCTGGACCATGGGAAATGGAGGTGAGCAGACAGACGTGCTGGGCGTTTACTGCTGTTTGCCCAGTACTGCTCCGTGTGGCTTGGGGAGCTGTGTGAGGTGGGCTGCTCCCATGGGCTGAGGGGGTCCAGCTCCAGATCCAGCTTCTTCCTCAGGGCTCACCTTCCCCAGGCAGCAGTGTCAGGAAATGAGCTGCTGGCTGCTCCTGCTGGGAGAGGAAGGACTGACCGTAGGTGTGGGGAGGGAGAGTGAGCACAGCCGTGCTGAGGTGGGCACTGCCAGTCGGGTGTGAGTCCTGGGCCAGGCAGGTCGTGTTTGAGCTGTGTGCCTGCGCTAATTCCTGCTGCTGCAGCCATGCTCAGGGAAATCACCAAGCTCTTTGAGGTAAGTGATCACAGGAGAAAACACAAGTTATGAATTGGGGCTCAGAGGGGAGCATCCAAAGTTTCTAAAGGTCAGTGCCACAGGACTGAGATGGGAAGATGCAATGCTGTTTTGACTGTGATGCTTTTCCTGGGCTATGGTTATAGGTTTCCTGCAGTGCTTTGAAGAGGGGTTATGCATTAAATCTACCTGATTCTGAAAACCTACATAAGAAAAATTGGGCTGAACAAATGTGGGAACATTAGCAGTGAATAACAAGTACTTGCTTTTAACTAAATGGTTATGGGCTGTGAACAAGCCCTTTTTAGTTCAGCACTATGGTTAACAGACTTTTCCACTTTTTATAACAGCAGTTAGTGGCCTGGATATTTAAACACCAGATTCGTATTTTTAAAATTGGTTTATATAGTTTTGAGTTTGTTTAAAGAAACCCCCAAACTTTTTAGGGTGGTACGTACTTTAAAAAGCTGACTGCATTATGATGATTTCAGATATTTCAATCCACCGTGCTTTGTAGGTGCTGTTGCCTATACATGGGTAGCAATTGTGATGTAATGGAAACATTTGGCCATAGTGCCAGGTTTGTAATCTCTTGCAATAAAATGTTCCTTTTTAACACTGCAGGCTTCTTGGTGTTCTTCCCATTGCTCAGAGGTGAGCTGCACTGCACGTGTCATTTAACCGGGGAATTCCAGCCCAACCAGAGCAGTTTGTGGTGATGCCCAGGACAGATTTGCTGGCTGTACCCACCTGTAAATTCAGAGATGAGGCAAGAAGGGGGATATTTACATTCCAGTGCTGGAGAGTAAGGATGAAAATTGGTGGTGGAGGGAATGGTACCAGAGCCAGGGGTCCAAATCTGAAGCTGAATCCCAAGTGCCAATGGCTCTTACGTGTGCCCATCTGCCTAATTTTCACTCTGTACAATCTTTTCTCACTGCTGCCTTCTCTCCCAGTTAAGAGCAATTTTTCCTTGCAGCTTTGGCTGTGTGGTGTCTGCCACATGTACCTGGACAGAGCACAGTGAAAAACCCAGTCTGCCTGGTGCTCTGCAAGTTCTGGTCTCCTCCTGTAGCGTGAGAGGATTCATTGCCATACCACAGCCATTGACACACTCTGTAAGAAAAAAATGCAGGGATTGATCAAATACATCATCAAAGACTGTTGAGGGGTGTGTTTGTTTTAAATAGAAGCTAGAGTGGGGATCCCTTTCATGTTTTGCTGAGGTTGAACTCTGGCACTGCTCATTTTAATTTCTAGTTGTGCTATAGACTAATAAGCTTGTATTTTTAAAAAGCAATTAAGAAATCTCTCTTAACTTTAGTGTCCTACCCCCTATTAAGATTTGAGCATAAGTCAGCCAACAGCCTTTTTGTAAAACTGCTTAGTAACTCAAGTCCATCAGGTAGAAAAACCTTGTGGTCCAGTAGCTGGTGTCTGGCTGCAGTGCTTGCCCCTCAGGGAAGTGGTCCTGTCTGCCTTAGCTTGTGTGCAGGTGACACCTGAGTGCCAGAATGGCAGGTGGAGGGATCTGGGCAGTGTGTCACTGACTGTGAGGGTGATTTGCACACATTGTCTGAAGACTGGAGTTATTTTGGCTAAAAATAAAAATCTGAATAAATGCATTCCTGTGGAAATGCTCTTCTCTAAGTAGAGGCAAACTTTTTAACAAAGGCCCTGAAAGATCTTTCTCATGCAGTCTCCCATGCTCTTTTCAATGCAATTAAAACCCAAGCAAATAGCATCCTCAGTAACTGTGAGTCCCGAGGTTCCAAAATTCCAACTCTTACTGTCCAGTTAGGGCTCAAAGGGAGCCTTGGAGCCTTTTCAGAGCTTCCAAGGTGCTTGTATTCCTTATGTTGTATAAATAATAATGCTTTTGGGCTTTCTGTCCTATATTTTCACTTAAGAGTACACTTCTAACTCATAAGATCTAAGGTTTGTGTACCAAGTGATAATAACCCTTCTGCTTTTGTGTTAGAGACCTGCAGCATGAAACATATTCACGTTATACTCTTGGTAAGTGTTCCTAAACATAATCTACCTATTTTTAAAAATCTGTTTATTAGAAACTGAAAACTTCACATGTAAACCTTTCATTATGTATCTTTAAGTCAGCAGCAGGTGTGAATCATGTTTGTATCTCTCTGTGAAACTCAGCCAAATCCATCCTCACTGCTGTAGCAACAGTGCTGAAGCTCTGAATCCCATTGTGCTCTTTGAAACAGCTTCAGAAAATAATAGACTGATAAAGGAGAATGCAAACTAACACCATTAGTCTGTGCTTTAACCAAATAAGGAATTGTGTGTCACCCAGGTACAAGTCTTGCTGACAAGAAATAATTCTTTCATCTGTCTTTTCTCTGAAAAAACTTAATTGTGTGAAAGTAGGAGAAAGAAAACAGCCTTATTTGGATAAAAAAGCTGGGGAAAAATCTTTTAAAAACAAACAAAAACCCCATAGGTTGAAAGAGAAATTGCAAAGAGGAGAAGACAGCATAAGCCTGGGCTTGACACTTGTTTTGTAGTCCCTGAAATCTAGCTGATGGCTGCATTTGCTGTGCCTCCAAATCTTCAGGGGTGCACTTGGGTTCCTGGCACAGAGGAAGCTAGGGCAAATATTATCCTTAGCTGAACAGCCAAGGAAGGAGTTTTCACCCAAAATTGTTAAAGAGATAGGCAGTGACAGGGGAAAGAGGCTTTAAATCTGATTTCTTGTGTTGGAAGTCAACTGTACGCATTCCCTTTAACATCTGGAATACATTCACTGAAGCTTTTTAAGCTCTGTGTATAAATCCATAGACAGTCCAATCATGAGAGAGCATGAACTGCTCTTCCCATGTATGGCCTCAGTTACAAATTTGCTACTGCAATCTCATTTTTCAGCTTCCGTTCATGATAGATTGCCATTCATTGCCTCCAAAAATTTTCTCCTTTACTATTTGACATCCATTCTTTTGCAACATTCTCTTCTCACTGAAATAACCTCCACTATTCAACCCCGTGTTCTCTGACTGCAGCTGACCATGAGTGCTAATAAATGACTGAAGACCCTGACCCAGAATATGAATGTTCTTGCAGGATCCCAAACTCATTTCTTTGCCCTCAGGCCCAGGTTCCCATCTGGGATTGGTACTTAGCCGCGTTTCACTGGGCTGCTAACCTGACCACTTTCATTATCTTCATTCCTGGCTTGGTTTGTTTTCCCTTTCCTCAGTTTTTGCTTATATCTACGTTTGGGTTTTTTTCTTCATTTTTCATCTCTCTTTTTCTTTAGGACTTTATTTTACCGCTGGCTACCAGTGATGAAGCTTTTTGGGAAAGTCCTATATGACTGTGAAAACAGAGTACTGCTTGAAAGCATAGAGTATTCTTGAAAGCATAGCTATTGGCCTGATTTATGATTTATTGTATATAGAGACAGTAGCTCTCTGTACCTAAATGGAGGAGGGAGGAGGAAATGTTTAGATTTTTAGAGTGATTTTGGGTTATACAAACCAAAAATCCCAATTATCAGAGTTGGTACCAACCCTTGATACTGCTGCTGGGAGCTGAACTCTTAAGTTACTTTTCTGTTTTGTCTGCACAGGGCTGAATTTACTGCTTCCTTCCTTTTCCTTTTCCTTTTCCTTTTCCTTTTCCTTTCCTTTTCGCAGCCTTTCTAAAATCACTGAAGTATTTAGAAAACGGAGCACTTGCTTGAATGATTTTTGTGAGTACACAGCTCGTTAGGTTCTTTGAGCAAAACAGGGATATCTGTTAAAAACTGTTAAAAATATTGGAGATAAGAATCTCAGCCTGTTTACTGATAAAAGATAAATGTGATAGATGGTGTGAAATTCTTAGTAAGTTAAACTGTGATTTTAGATTTAGGTGGAGAACTAAGAAGTATGTGAGCAGCCCTCTCCATTACCAGCAGTAAAATCAGCAACCTACAGGTTTCTGTAATTTCCTGTGTTATGGAGCAGTTGGCATCCAGTTCATAAAGGGTGAGAAGAGAGGTGCTTTCCATTGGCTCCTGCTGCAATGTATGTTATGTGCAGGGCTGTGGAAATTGTATGATGGCCCAGACTTTTCTTCTTGCTTCCTCACAAATTGAAAGCAGTTGCATGTGTTACAGGAGGGTATCTACAATCTAGATGTGTGTGATACTTGCTGCTGTAGTGCCTGGATTTACAGTGGGCACCTTTTTTTCCTCTTCTGCTGTGGAAGGTTCTTATCTAGCTGTTTCTTACAGATTTCAGACTTTCCTCCTACCTTAACAGATTAAGAATGTCAATCCTGGCTGTCTGATGCTAGACACTGAGCTAGAGTACTGGTCTGAGAGAGATGCCTGAATAGCCTGTGAGAACTCCCCATATTCAAGCAGACAAGGCTGCATTTGAATTTAGGAGCTATGTTGGGTTTGCATGACAAGCTTTTGGTAGCAGGAGGGGTCGTGGGGTGGTACTAGAAGTTTCCCTTATGTCCAATAGAGCCAGTACTGGATGGATCCAGGATGAACCCACTGCTGGCCAAGGCTGAGCCCATCAGTGATGGTGGTAGTGACTCTGGGATAACATATTTAAGGGGATAAAACGTGTAACTTCAGCAAGAGAGAGGAGAGAGAAAATGTGAGAGCCACAACTCTGCTGACGCCAACGTCAGTGCAGAAGGAGGGGCAGGAGGTGCTCCGAGTGCCAGAGCACATTCCCCTGCAGCCCTTGGTGAAGACCACGGGGAGGCAGCTGTGCTCCTGGAGCCCAGAGAGGTCCAGGGTGGAGCAGAGCTCCACCTGCAGCCTCTGGAGGACCCCATACTGGATCCGGTGAATGCCTGAAGGAGGCTGTGACCCTATAAAGGACCTATGCTGGAGCAGCTCATTAAGAGCTGCAGCCTGTGGGAAGGACTCATCATGGAGAATTTCATGGAGAACTGTCTCCCAGAGGAGGAACTCCACGCTGGAGCAGGTAAGAGTGTGAGGAGTCCTGCCTCTGCAGAGGGAGAAAAGGCAGAGACAACCTGTGATCAACTGACTGTAGTCCTTATGGGGAAAAAGTTAAGCCCAGGAAAAAGAGTGGGTGGAGGGAAGGTGTTTTAAGATTTATTTTTTCATTGCTCATGACCCTACTCTGATTTGATAATATTATTATCTGGTAATTTATTATTTGGTAATAAATTCAACTAATTTCCTTAAGTCTCTTGCCCATTGGTGAGTGATTTCTCCCTATCCTTATTCTTACCCATAAGCCTCTTGTTACATTTCTCTCCCATATCCAGTTGAGAAGTGACAGAGCAGCATTTTGTCAGCACCTGTTGTCCAGCCAGGGTCAGCCCACCACAGGTGCTTTATTTCTGCTTTCTGTCTCTGAAAGATGAGAATTTGACCAAAGCTGAAAATCTTTTCTACTGTTGCTGTTATCACTGTTGCACAGAGAGAAAGCTTGACAGGTTTGGAATCACAATAAAAATTGAGCTGCTACAGAAAATTGAACCAGATGTATTCAGAGTTTCAACTGCTTCATGTTTCTGCTGCCAGGAAACAGCAGCACGTGCTGCCCGCAGCCAGAGCTGCTGCTTGCTGCTGTCACAGGGAGCTCATTTATTATCAGAGCAAACCAGAGCTCTTTCCCAATTTTTTTAAACTTTCCTTGCATGTACTTTCTTTCTCAGTTCCTTTCCCCTGCCCTCAGGAAAGTGTTAGTTCTGTTTTTTTTAACTGGAAAGGTTCTTTTTAAAATTCTGTCTTAATTCCAGAAGACTTGCAATGGTGAGATTTTTACCCCCCTCACTCTGCAGATCTGAACTACTGCCCTGCCTGAAGGTGGTCTCTGCACGCAGGTTAATGAGATCCATCTGCAGACCTGTACCCAGGAACTATGGATCTGTATCTGGAACTGTGGTGAATCAAATGAAAGAGCAAGTATAAATGTAGCCTTTCACCATATGGGAACTTTGCCTTGATTATCAGTCAAAATTGTTTTGATCTTACTCAAGAGAAAGGCAGTACAAAAACTTTGTGCTGTTTAGGTATGGTTAGTGCTGTAATTGGAAAATGGGAGATGGCACAGCCATGGACAAGGATGGGGTTATGGACACACCAAATGAAACCACATCCTAGTTCTTAAGCTTTCCTGAACATTATTAAGTTCTGCATTAAAATTCACACGATCTCTGACCTGATTAGTACTGGGAGCTAATTGAATAGGAGAGAGGATTTGTGCCTACTGCTAAAAAGATTGCTCAGAAAAAGCTGTGTAAGTCATGAGAAGTTAGTGAGATGTATCTCCTTTAAAATACTTTATTTGAGAAGTTAATAGGTGGGGCATGAGAAAAGCAAAATGTTTTAATTTTATTTTAAAGAAATAAAAAAATGCAAAACCTTTGAAAAACAGATGCAGCTAACATCTGATGTGGAAAAATATATTGATACTTCAAGATCAGATATTATATAAGAGAATAGTAAAAGTGATTAAACTACCTTGGGGAGCCTTAGCAGATGTATCTGCTGTTTCTAAAAATGCATGAAACCCTGAATATTTTGTGGTCTTTCCCCCCACAGAAAACATTTTACACTTTAGAATGGAAACTGCGAGATGAAATGAGAGAGTTATCTCACTGCAGTATTTTCATTAGGATTGTGCGAGATAAGCCATTTGCCATAAAATGGGAGGAAGAGCGAACAGTGGAGCCCACGTGTGCTGCAGCAAGGCTGGTAATTAGAATGTAGCCAGGCAAAATCACAAGGGGATATGTAATAAAAGAAAGCTTTAATGTGATTTAAATACCATGACAGAGTTGCATTCAGTGACAGCCTTGTCACTGAGTGCAGTGGAACAGCCTCCACTGCAGAGCCGTGCTCCTGAAAGGGCTCTGCCCGGGCACCTGGCTGGGGACACGGGATAAGGGACACGGGATAAGGGGCATGGGATAAAGGACACGGGACACTTTACACGGGATACAGGACACAGCACAAGGGACACGGGATAGGGGACGTGGGACGCAGGACAAGGGATACGGGATACAGTGATACAGGACACAGGATACAGGACATGGGATACAGGACATGGGATGCAAGATACAGGACACGGGACATGGGACACAGGATACGGGACACGGCACGCAGGACATGGCACACGGGACACTGCACACATGATGCTACACAAGGGATAGGGCACACAGGACATAGGACACGGGATACAGGACACGTCACATGGGATACAGGACACGGGACATAGGACATGGGACACGGGGTATGGGATACAGGACACGGGACACAGCACAAGGGACACGGCACACAGCACACGGCACTTCTAAACTTCCTGTGCCATCTGCTGTGTGTTCCCAAGTCTGGTGTGGGTACGTGTTACTGTCCTTAAAAGCATCATGGATTCATCTCCACGGTCCTCAGACACTGTCACTAGCAGCAGGCAGGGCAGCTCCCATTCCTGAAGTCCCAGTGCAAGCTACACTGTGTTCCTCCTGGGAAACAACTTTTTTGAGAATTGATCTCAGTCACTTCTCTCTTTGCTTTTGTCTTGGCTATGAAGGGAATTGTCTTCCTATATCTCTCTCCTTTTGATTGCACTATGTAAAAAAAATTGGCGTTTTTTCCTTGCATGTCATAAACAGAGAGGCATAATTGTTGCCTTATTTGTAAGACTCTTGGACCACAGAGTTTTGTTACTCTGTAAAGTAAACCAGATATTTTATAGAAATAACATCATAATCAGTAAGTTATATATTTTTTATTTAAATATTTAAATTAAGTTGGTCCATTATTTCTGAACAGACACTTATCAGGTTGGATGTTACTGCTGCTGTTGTTGAAGCAATTTGGGAGAGAACTGCTTTTCAGAAGTTTTCTTTACTCTAAGAGGATGGAAGCAGGTAATGATACAAGTATCAAATGTGAAAACAGAAAAGGATAATCTGGAAAATTGTCAGTGATGGATAATTAGTCTCCAGGGCATTGTATTTCTAATTGTCCCAGGCTGTGTTTAAACATGTCATCAGGATTAGGGGGAAAACATCTGTTTTCTATAATATTCTAATAAAATAACTTACAGACCTCAGGGTCATTTCCAGCAGCTGTATATAACCAGGGTAGATGACTAATTAAGAGATGATGCAGGTACAGTAATTTGGATACTGGATCTAAGAGTTTCACTGGGACAGAGATTGTGTCAAGCAGGCTGATGCAGGTATGGGCTTTACCTGCAGCCTGCTGAGCAACAAATGTGCCAAAAATGGAAAGCAACAGCTGAAGCTGGCTGCCTATAACTCATTTACTGCACTCTGCAATAAGCCTTACAAAAAAATTTATGGAGCAGATGGGCAAGAAATGTTCATAGCCTTATGTGCCTTCAACTTTTGGTAAACAGATACAAGTGAATGTATCTCAGGAGTTCCTCACTGACACTCTTGGGTCATGTAAAAACATTAAATGGGTCTGCTGGGAAAGGATTCTTGAGCTTTGAAACAAAACCATCATGGATGTGGTTAAAAATAGTACTTGTCACTGTTACAGATATGGCATTTGTTCATCTGAAACTCCTTATAGAAGACCAGGATTATGTAATTAGAGCATCTGGTGCTCCAAGTGAGACTAAATTGAAAGTGCCCCATATCGCTCAGGAATAGGGGTGTTCCTGGCAGGGACTGTCAGTAGCCAGTGAAAGTGTCATCATTTCACACTTCTCTGCAAAGCAGGATGGCAGCAGGATCACACTAATGCATTGCCCATCATTCTGTGGATGGACTCCTGGGCCATGATCCTGAATAATTTCAAAACTGTATTTGAGCTAATGGATGGAGACATAAGAGAGCACACAGTGACAGAGGCTTTCTTTCCTTTTTCAATCCGTTTGCTAGGGAAGCTTGCAATGGAGGACCAGCACTGCTACAGGAGCTCTGCCTGGCATTCCTGGGCAAGGGTGGACAAGGCAGCAGGACACCTCTAAATCTGTGTCCTGACTCCAAAGTGTCCTTGTTTCTCCTTACTGGAAAGGACTCAGGAGAGCTAGATATTTGTTTGTGGCAGGTTTAGTGCTGCAGACCAGAGAAGGCAGGGCCTGTAGGCTTTGTGCTGACAATTGGGTGCTGTACCCTCCTTGATCTGGGCTTTGGGTGTCTGCAGGCCAGGGCTACATCTCTGGGCTTGAGGGTGCCTGAGCTCAGTGACTTCCTTTAGTGTTTACAGCCTCTCTGAACCTTCATTACAGAAAAGCTACCCCCTCCTTATGATCCAAAATAGCATGAAACTTTGGGTTTTTCTCTCTTGGACTAGCTCATATTAAAATTACCATGAGAATAAATATGGTTATTTTTCTGTACCCTTCAATATATTTTTGATTGATATGAAGTTTAAATGAAACAAAGAATATATACACACACATCCACACCCATGCACATCAGATGCAAATAATCTTCAATTGCATTTTCCCACCAATATAAGTGGTTATAAAAATCCCAGATGCTTCTTGCTTTTGAGATGAAAGTGTGAGTTTAGCTTGATGGACTGTGATTCATGCTTTTCCCCAGAACAAGCCATTCATTCACTACTTTCATTTCTAACTCCAGTAACTCCACATTTTTTTATAATTTCTAAAATCAGTGCAAAGGAGAAAAAACATTAATTCTGGGAGCAGTGATTTCCCTTTATTTGTGCACACAGTTGGCTCTGATGACTGCACTTGAAAATGCCCTGCTCCTTCCTCCCACCTCCTGCCTCTTTAGAGCGTTGGCTCTTTGATAGGGGAAGCATCTTAGCTTTGTATCTGTATAGCTTTTGATACCAGGGATTTCATTTGAAGTTTCTTCTTCATAGCATGAATAAATAGCAATCTCACAATGGTTTGTTCTAGGCAACAATAAATGAGTCACACAAGCAGGCGTGCCATGGTAGGACCAGGAAACTCACAGAGGAAGGAGGGGACAGAAGTTGTCACAGGGATATTCTCAGCCAGTTTTGTGCCCTGATTTAATTCTTGTGTGAGAACAGTAGCAGAAGATTTATTTCATTTAGTGTATTTGAGACTATTCACTATGAGAAGTCAGATGCAAAAAACTGTAGAGTGTACAGAGCATGTAAGCATGGTATGAGAATCCTGTTACTGATGTATGAGAAGAAAAGGCCTGAAGCTCTGTTTTATTATTCTGTAAATATGCTGTGCTAGAGGCTCTTACAGCAAGATGAAAGTAGAGGGGTTTTTTTTAATGTTCATTACAAAGGAGTCCTTCTCACACTTGGATGGGTGAATCCCTTTCTCTGACTGTGACTTTGTGTGGCCACTTGTCTGGAGAGTCCCCAGAGGTCAGCCCTAATAAAAGGTTATCAAATACCAAGAAATTATAGGCTTCTCAGTAATCAAAGTCTGCTCCTAAGAAGTGCCAGATAATTTATTTATCTTCTGGAAACAATAGAGCAAAAACCAAATAAAGGAGGATAATCTTTTCAATAGAAATATGTAGTGGAAAATAATTCTAAATACCATTACTAAAATTATTCTAATTTAAAAATTGGCAAAAGTGTAGCACTGAGGTGCCAAATTTTCCTAATTAAAGAAAGAACTTCAGCTGACCTCACTGGTGACATGAAAATGATGCATGTGCAAAGCTTCCCTGCGAAGACATGCATGGGGCTGAATGTTCCACATGTTCAGTTCTATACTCAATATTGTACAACTAATTTTTGGGTGAGTGTAAGCTGCTTATGAAGCTAATTATGGTTAAAAGGTACAAGAAAGGATGGCAAGAAAGTAATAAGTTCACATTACTAAAGTCTTCTTAAGGTCAATCCTTCCTAACATCAGGGACAATTCACAATAATAGAAAAAAATCATTAGGGCAGTAATTTAAATAGCAGCAAAGTGGGATTAAAAATGTGGGAAGAAATTTAGGCATAGAGGAATATTATATTTATGTAAATAATATATTTTTAATTTTTTTAATACTAGCTTATTTCTCATTTACTGGGGGAAGGCCCTGCTATTATGGTATGGAACAAGGAAGGACTCAGATTCTGCCTTGCAGCATTGATGCCCAGACCTAGGATCACCTCAGGGTCTGGTTATGGATGTGCCTTAAACATTTTGGTGCAGTGTAGCTGAGAGTGGTCTGAGCCACTGGAACTCCTCCACCTGGCACAGAGCATCTCTGCCCCCACAGAGCCACAGGGCAGAGGTAGGGGAGTGAGGCCAGAGCGGGCAGCTGGGCTGCAGCCAGGTGAGAGGGGCACCCACGGTGTCCTGCGGTGGCCAACGCCTGTGCAGGAGGGACGAGCTGCGAGCACACAGCAGGGAAGGGCCCCTCCGGTGCTGGGGCTCTAAAGCTCTCCTTGGAGATGGAGGTTCAAATCCCTCCAGGCAGAAAAGGGATTGAACATGGATCTCCCACATCCTGGGTCACTGCCCTAATTACTGGGTTAGGGGATAAGAAGGGAATGACAGCAGCTGTGGTGAATCCAACCTCTTATATCTTTGAGGATTTTTTTTCTTTCTGTTGCAAGTGCCTGAAACAAAACATTTTGGATGAAACAAAGCACTTTCCTCACTGCAAGATGTATGGGGTTTTTTTTAATTTCAGCAAAGAAAGCCAGAAAATATTATTTCAGATTGATCTGATGGTAGGCTTTTTTCTCCCTTAAGTTTCATTCCACTGCTAGAGAGCATAATCAATTATTTGCAAAACACAATTTGTAAACGTTAAAAAACACAATTTGGGCTTTGCTGGAGGACATTTGCCTACAAAATCTCAGCCTATACTGGCAGACTGTGACCCCAATGACAGCAACTTTCAGTTGAGCAGAGCTCACTGTGGTGGTACAATAGGCATGGACTTGTGAGTAGAGGGGTACACAGTAATGAAATATCAAACACTGTAAAATATAAATTTGGATAAACCTCTGCCCTGTGGTTCTGTGGGGGCAGAGATGCTCTGTGCCAGGTGGAGGAGTTCCAGTATATAAATATATATATTAAATTATATATATTGATTTAGAAACTTCAGTAAATAAAAGGTACTCTATATTCCCTTGATGCCTTTCATTGAAAACCAGTGACATCTGGTCCTATAGTGATTCTCTTCAGGAAGTGCAGCTGGGTCCACAATGGAGTGGCCTTTCTTGGGGAAGGATAATGCCTGCTACAATCCTTCCTGTGGCTCATTTTGGATGACTGTTTGGATGCTTGTTTGTCTGACAGTACGTCATAGGAGTTCTGACTTACTCTGAGTCACTGGAAGGAGGTGAGGTGTGCTGTGAGGACAGAGTGAGATCTGTGTGTTCAGGCAGAGAAAAGCTGAACATCTTTATGAAGCCTCTGCTAAGTGAAAAAAAAAGGTATGGACAACTTTAGCATACTTTTAAAATATTCAGAATTGTGTTTCATTTTTACTACTCATCTGCTGGCTGGGAGTCACCACAGCCAGCATAGTTGTAGGAAGAAAATGTACATGGTTACTCTCTGTCTGTTATTCCCTTCTTTGGGCCATTGTGGATTTCACTATGTCTGTTAATTGTACTTTATAAATGACATAAATGTACATGGAACATTACAACAGGGAAAATATGACAACAGTAATACTACAGAGCATAATCCCTGCCTCAGGAGCTTCTTATCTGAAGGCCTGGACATATTTGTGATATATAGGGATGGAGTAGTGTGGAGATGTTATCCATGCTTGGCCTAATATGAGATTTCGGGTTCTGAGAAATGGGCAGGAAGAGGAGCTGAGAGCAGACCTGAGCTTCTCCAGGGACAAGATATCTGGGTCTGAGCATCAACCATGAGGTTCTGGTGCTCTGAAAAACTCTTCTCCAAGGTGAATAAGAGGGATTTGGGCTCCTCATTCTAGCTAATGGGAAAAGTTCGAGGGTTGTTTGGATAAACAAAACAAAGATATGAAAAAAATACATTTAATTTAATTCAAAATGATCATTGAAAAAGCAAACCCCAAAGTATACTTGGCAATTCGCACAGCCTTGTGCGAACACTTCTGAGGTGCAGCACAGTCACTCTCACAGGATCAGGCCCTGAGGGGATGCCAAGAAGAGAAATGCTTGAAAGCAACATATGGAAATTGAACACGATGTAAAAGCTTGAGTGGAGATAGGTGGGTTCAGGAGCTGTCTTCAGGAGAGAGAGCCAAGGCTACACAGTGGGGAGTGTGTAGAAAATGAAAGTATGTAGAAACTGAAAGGTATTCAGCAGCAGTCATGTCAGCATAATCCATGCAGTCATTTGCTCTTGACGAGTGTATGCAGCACATCACAGAGCTGGGGCTATTGTCAGGGGAAGGCAAAGGCAACACACACACGTGTGCATGTCATGGACAGCAACCATGCAAGGGGCTGAGGCACGCATGGGGAGAAGCCACTGAGCAGAAGGCTATGAAAGATGAAAGTGCATTCAAAAAAGGCTGGTTTTTTTTGTAATAAAACTGACCAGTTGTCCATAACTAAAAATATATTTCCCAAGGTCACTTGAATTTTTTTGCCAGGTTCACAAAGCTGTTCTAATCTCCACTGGTGTTCGAGCTTGAATAAAATGTCTGCTGACATCTGCCAGGGTAAGTATCTTTGTCTCCTCCTCCCACCCTTACAGGAAGCTTGGTTCTTCTGGAAGATTTTAAGTTTTGGAAGGCTCCAAGCCCCAGAGGAAGAGATTTGGGGCACAGTAGAACTTCTGCTGCAAGTTCTTGGTATCCCATAGAAAGCCAGTACCTGTCTGATCCAAATTTCCCTAGACCTTGTGCTGGTAAACGTTCTGCTGTCTTCCTGATGTGCCAGGGTGTCAGTGAGGTTTGAGTTCTGTCAGGGATACAAGAGACAGCTGCTTTATCTGTGTGCAATGAGCTACTGAGGAAGGACAGACCACACTTCAGCTCCCTAAGACCAAAAAATGCTTTGCATTTTTGAATCCTTGAGCTCTTGATTTTTCCCTCCCCAAGTTAAACATTTTCCAGGAAGGCTGCCATGTCTCTCGTGTCTCTCCCCCTTTAAAATTGTACATGGTGTTGCTTATGGTAAACAGTCCATCCAATTCTGCAAATCTTTAAACATTGATCTCCCCCCTCCCAAAATTTCAATTGGACTTGCAGTACTTTTTTATCCCAAATCATCTTAACTCTTTGAGGGCTGCTGTACAAATTTAAAATTTCACCTTGCCTCACTGTATTTTTATTAACCAAGATTTGTTGTTATTACCTGACATCCTCCTCAGTTCAGAGCATTTGTTGTGACACAAGAGGGGGTATGAGTAACTTAAGCATCATGGACTTGTTCAAGTGTTTTTTGCATTCCTGCAGATGGGAGTTAATTGTCATCCCCGTTTGGTTACATCTCCTTTGTGCCTGTTGTGTTACTTGCTCTCTGGAGGCTGTGGAGTGTCACCTACATGCTTATTCTTCAGTGGCGAGGGTTAAAACCTGGAGAGGCTGTCACAGGCCTCCTTGGTGAAAGGGACAGCTGGAGTCACCACCACATCTGGGCTGCAGTTTCTTGACATTTTCCTGGACATTGATTCCTTGTTGCGTATTGGGAGAGGGGGAAGACAGAGAGAGACCACTTCATTGTTTGTATCCAGAATGTTTTTTGTGAGTAAATTGTCAGGATAGGCAATTGTCTCTTCATCCAAGTCCAAGGGATATCTGAGTCTAAGACAGCTGATGACATGATATTGGGCATTCATTTTAGAACTGCTGAGCCCACAGAAATCAATAGTTTTCCATTATCAGGTCCGGCTGGGTCACTAGTCTGTCAATGAGCTGTTACAATTGCTGTACAAGGGTGAACCTGACCAGTCAATTGCTGCTGACAAAAGGAAAACACACTAACAGCCACTGGAACAAGCCGGAACACAGATTTGCACTTCAGTTTACCATCTGAGAAGGCTGGGAGTGGGGCCTTTTCCAAGATGTAGAGCATGCACTGTGGGGACAGAGGGCCCCTTTCCCTCTCCCTGCCCAGGGAATTCAGGTTTGTTTCTGTAATCCCAAACACCAGAGAACTCACTAAGTGGAGATGAAGATATCACCTTCCTCAGCACTGTGTTCTTCCAACCAGAAAGGGATGTGCTAAAAGGGACTGCTACTGGCAGCGAGGCCAGAGGAGCCTTCTGCCTGCAGTGACCACTGCTAGGGAATGTGGGCTCAGGGCTTCTGCTCCATGGCAGGTGCCTGTGCTACAGTGGGCAGGAATGCAGATGACAGAGTTAACTCAATTTCTTCTCTGTGTTTTAGCACTGACTTCCTATCAAATTTGAGTGCAGAGCAAAAATAAATATTTGGAAATTATCCCAATATTATGATTTTTAATTTTCAACTTTATTAACTTCTTTCAAGTGTTAAATCCTGACCGTTTTATTTATGCCTCCGGTCGTCTGTTTGATTCTCACAGAAGTCAATATTCACTTGTGCTCCATCATCAAACAAAAAACTGGTAATCAACTTTATCACTGGAAGCCAACTAGCTGGGTTTTAAAAAATACACTACCCAAAAGAAAGATCATTTGCTTTAAATGAGAAGAGAGGGAAGTCTTTTTAACAGAGAAGAGCAAACCTTCCTTTACTGGTAATTAGAAGCACCAGTCTTATATGACTTGCAGCATTTGGTAGCTCAAGCTGCGTCAGATCTCTTACAGCATTAATTAAAAAGAATTTATGTTTTTTTAATAAAATACTCCATGTTTTAGCCTCTTTTCGTCCTCCTTCCAAATGTGATTACGGGGGCTGAAGGGAATTCAGGTTAATATGTTGACACACTTAACAATGCGGGGTCATGTAGCGCAATCCGCTCGGCTGGTTCGGCGCGGCGCGGCCCCTGACAGGTCCCATCAGCCGCTGCCCTAAAGGCACAGGCGAGGGGAGGATTTTAATTACTGCGCTCTGCGCGAGTTTGCCAGCATTAAATTGAGACATAATTAGGCCCCCGAATTTTAATAATTGTCCTAGCTAATTGGGCAGACAAGTACGCTCTGCAGCGTGGCGTGATTAGATAATTAGTGTTTCCAAATGACAAAATTGGGCTCTTGATTGCAGATTCCACATGCGGAGGAGGGAGCGGGCGGCTCCCTGCGCGGGCAAAGCCGAGCGGAGGCGAGGGCGCCGGGTGATTTGGGCCGTGGCGGGGCGAGGCTCCCGGTGGGGAGCGGGGACAGTGTCGGGCCCGCGGGACTGGCATGGGGGCACCTGCCGGGCTCTCCATGCACGTGTGCCCCATGACGCGGCGAGAGGCAATTGACCTGGAGGCGCTAATTGATCACCACAGCCTGGGGACAGCGCGGCACGAGTGGCGGCCACGGGAAGGACACCGAGGGCTGCGGGACGGACCCACCTCGGTACCGGCACCGACACCGGCACCGGCGGCGCCTCCCCCCGCTGCCGCCAGGGGGCGCCGCTCCCGCGCCCGTTGGTGCCCGCGCGTCCCTCGGCAGGCCCGGCCCGGCCTGGCAGCGCCGCGAGCACCGGGAGCACCGTGAGTACCGGGATACCGACACCCACACCGCGCCCGGCCCCACACACACACCGCCCGGCTCGGCGCGGCACGGCCTCGGCGTCCAGGCAGGCATCGCCAGGCTCCCTGTCCCCTCGCAACCTGCTGGGGAGCCTCGCTAGCGAGATTGCTAGATAGATTCATTATCCCTACCAAATATATGTGTGTCTGCTGAGCTAGAGCGGGGGCTCGCATGGCCGCGGACACTCCCCTGGCAGTCCCGGCGCTGGAGGCGAGGTAGCGCCGGCGATGCTCGCAGGTGCCGCTCTGCTGCTAACGATACCTGCGGGCTGCAGCTCCCGCGTGGAGGTAAAAAAATCCCAAGAAAAAAAATAATTTTAATGATACAACCGAGCGCATTAGTGTTTTTATTTTTAATAGATACATAAATAGAAAGGCTGTAGGCGCAGAGGGCGCTGGCGTAAATGCGTAGCTGAGTGCCGAGCGGCGATGCCGGGCCCGGCAGCGTCCCGCCCTGACCGCGCAGGTGAGCGGCACCGCGGGGCTCCCTCCGTGCCCGGGCAGCTCCTGCCGCACCCCGGGGCCGCGGGACCCCCCAGCGCAGGCTGTAGACCCTGCCGGGCGGGCATTGCTTGTGTTGGTTATCATTCTCTTTATTTTCTCTGCGAAGACGCAGGCCTTTTCATGCGGCAATATAAAGTTGGATCGCTAATAACCGAAAGTTAAAATGCAAACGCTTCACCAGGAAGCATTTCACGCAGCTGGTGCAAAATCGCAAGGATTTGGCTTTGAGTGTTTATCTACGGGAAAGGAAAAACAGTTTAATGATTTTTTTCCTATGTGTGATAGTACTGTCATCAAAATACAGATGCTTTTCCTACATCGATGATTTTTCACTACAGCCTAAGGGCTTCTTCTAGTTATTTTTGCTAATATATCAAGATTTAAACTCCTGACTATTTAATAAATCAACTCCAGATGCATTGTACAGTATTTATATACTTATTTTCAGAGGTACATTCTGGCGTAGTAGATTGCTGTCTCACAATTTCAATGCTTCAAAGCGATGGTGCTGGGAATTGTCAGCTCTGAAGACAAGGTTAGCTCACAGAAGCCAGATGTATTGTGTAAAATGCTGATTTATAAAAGTGTTACAGTCTGTAATCCCGCGTGCATTTTATGATCAGAAATACATAGAGGATTAATCTGCCAGTGCTTATTTTAAAGCATCATGTTGTCTCTAAAAGGTGAGGGTGCCAGTGATGTACGGGAGCAGAGGCCAGAAGGTGCATCTTCCAACCCATCCAGCCTGAAGAAGCTGTGGCACAGCAATCCTGTACCCCGATAACAAACCCCCAGGACCTAACCCTCACTGCAGCCTTGCTGGGAGCGGTAAGCACCCTGCCCATGGTGAAAAACACCTCCTGAGAGCCAAATAGATGCCTGCTCATTTTAAAAGTCTTTCCTGATTTTGACGGGCTCTTGACCAGCAGGTGACACATCCTCGGGCCTATGAGCTTCCAAGGGTGTTGCTTTCCCATAAGCAGTTGCTTTCTGAGAAGCTTCAGTAGCCTCTGAGCCCAAGGGGGCACTGGAGGACTGGTGGGGGTGGGGGGGTGTGCTCCTGCAGGGTCCGTTTTGCCACACTCCCAGACTGCAAGTAGGCTTTCCTAGCCATAGGTAGGCTTGTGGTGCTCGTGTGAAGGTCACATCCAGCTCCAAGTTTGTGGTTCATCAAGCCTAGTTGGTGAAGTTGAACAATTTAATAAGTGTGTGATGAAGCCTTGGAAATATCTGTGGTATATAATTTTTTTTTTTTCAAATCTAAAGCAGTCATCAGGGGCTAGACGGGAGCGAACAACACAGTGGTAGTTCGTGCCCTGATCCTGGGAGAAATGCATCACAGTGCAGCCAGAGGAGCACAACAGCCTGTACTGGCGTGTGGCCATTTCAAGGCCAAGGTGAGGCTCCTATTCCCAGGACACTCTCGTACTGTTTCCTAACCAGATTACAGTTTGGGTATGTGATACTTAGCAAACCTTGCCAGGAACGCTTTTCGTCTGCTTGGTGAGAAGGCTGGGACTCTTCCTTCAAGGACACTATCAGATAACTGTCCTGTCTCTTGTGCACAGAGTTTTTGTGATACGGTGGCAGGACGACGGGAGCTGAAGGCCACTCAAATGTGACACTGAATGGCACTGTGCGAGCTTGTCCTGTTTCTTGCAGGAGACATGCTCCACCCATGCTTCATGTCCTGCCCAGCCTGCTGCTTCATCTACAGGTGTAGAAGAAGGGTGGTTAAGATGTTACTATCTTGGGACCTGGTTATTTTAGAAAGTTTCATTCCAATTCCAAGTTAATACAACGATTCTGATGAGTTGAAGTACAGAAAATGGTATCCCCGTCCTGCCTGACGTCTTCTTGGTCAAGCCTAGGCTGTATTTATTGCTTCTCAAATGGTAGGTAGCTGGGTTGTCCAGGTTTTAAAATCTTCCCTGGGGTGACAGCCCTAACTGTCCATGCTGGAATAGGCAAGTACAGTTGAAGTTACTTACTTTGTGAGTAATATGGTAATTTTTTTTTCTGAGTTCCAGTTCTATTAAACAGTTTTGTTTTCTTTTTTTTTTTTTTTTTAAATTAGTTTAATGGTGCTTAAAACATAAAAAGTAAAATTAGACTTATAAAATAGGGTATTTGATTTAGTGTTCTAATTGAAGTGGCTCCAGTTGGTAGTGTTTAGTGTAACCTCCTTATGGTGCAGGCAGCTCTAGAAGTAGGGAAGCATTTTAAACTAGTAGAAGGGTTTTCACACTCGCTTCCTCAATGAGGAGCCGTCTTGCTTTTTCTTCTGGTCTTAAACACGACTGCAAACCTGGTTCTGGGAGTCTCCATGTGCATCCATGCTGGAAAACATCCTCCCGGGGCGGAGGAGGGAGGTCCCGGTTGCCGCCGGCGTTGGCAGAGCGCCGCTTGCCCAGCAGTCCTAGGCCTTGCCAGGGCACATCTGCAGTTCCTGCCCACCGCTTTCGGCGTGTCTCCAGGCGTGGGGGCCCCCCAAGAGCGGCCAAAACCATCACTGAGCCCCAGCCGCGGCCGAGGAGCGCACCCGGCCCGGCGGGGCGGGCGGGGCCGGCAGCCGCTCCAGGGAGGGCTTCAAAGGAGCCCTCGGTGGCCAGAGGAGGCGGACAAAGCAAGCGCCGGGCTGCCGAACGGTGTTCGGCCGGCCACTTCTGAGGCACTTTAAGTCTAAAGAAGAAGTGACAGGGCAATCGTCTCCTCGGCTCGGCTGCCGATGGGAGGGTGCAATCCTGCAAACAGCTCGTGTATCTGTATAATTAATTGCGACCTGGCTGCATGTTCCTGTTGAGGAAGGATGCAGATCACAAGCGAAATCTACAAAAACGCAGTTGACAAGCCCGGGAAAGGGATAACTGACAGATGAAACGAGAGTCAGTCGGAACTAACTGGCAAACGCATCGGTACAAAGTCAGATACCTTCTGAGAGGAGGAGTAGGTTGTTTTATTCCGGTGCTCCAGAGTTTTGTCTCCTATCGGTGTGATGGGGTAGTGAGTGAGGAGGTAATATGCCCCGTTTAGGATACAAACATGCAGATTAGATCAGACTTCAGACACCGTGTTTCACTCAAGACTTAGGACAGTCCGGGCTTCCCCCACCGAGGAAAACATGGAATTTTCTTTTAGTGTTTTAAGGGGATTAAAACTTGTTTAAACACAACTGTTGTGCGTACGGATTCAGTGAGCTGTCGGGAGCTGGGGCCCGGAGCTCAACGCCACCGTTGTGCAAGGCTAGGGCGCCGGTAGAGTATCAGCCCGGCTCCCGTTTTCTTCACTTTTGTGTTTCTTTAAGTTTTCAATGAGGCTGGTGTAATTACGAGGCGTTTAACTTTTTGCCAGACTCTTTCATTATGGCTTTTAATTTGCACCTCGCCTTTAAGAGAAGTAATAACATTCACAGTCAGGGGCAAATCCTGTTAATGAACAAATTAAAGTTCAAACAGTTATTCAAGTTCACAGCCCGGCTCGCTGTTCCTTTAATAAGAGTTATACATGTTACTTTCTCTCGGGATCACTCCCCCTTTTATTACTTTTTAAGCTTTTCATAAGCACTAGCGGGCTATACAGGCAGCTCCCAGCCTCCAAAGAGCCCACAAATCCTGAATGGAGTCCTAATCCGACCTTAATTTGGCAACTTTTGTAAAAAACATAAAAGCTCGGGTGCCACCCTTGTGCGCTCAGATTATAATGTCGCAAGGAACAAGCCGGGGGAAGGCCCCCTCTATCCCACACCCACCTATTTGAGTTGGTTCCGTCCCCTCAGGAGTTGTGCAAAAAGTCTCATGAGT
>VXBI01005881.1:1654490-1694490 GCA_013397375.1 Toxostoma redivivum | reverse complement strand
CTCATGTGATTTTCTTCCTCTCACTGGAAAAATTGTTTATGTTCTTCTAATAAAGAATAAAAATATTTAATTCTTGTCTACAGTGTGATTGTTTTCATTACTGACAATTAATTACTGACAATTACTGAGGTCAGAATTCTTCGAGTAGGAATTGGAGAGAGACTGTGAACCATCAATCCCATGGGACTTTCTTCCATATATTTCTGACTAGTTCCTAAGAAAGTGCTTAGCACAGTTTTCTGCACAGATGTGCTTAAAACTGGTGTGAGATACTTCTGAAGCTCTGAATGAAAAGGTTTTACCAGCATCACTGGTACACCCTGGGCATGGCTCTACAGCTGCTCTAAACATTCATGAATCTGACTGTCAACAGGGAGTGTGGAGGAGAGGTTTGTTACGAACACAAATCAAAATAAAAATACAAGTGGGGATCCTACTTGAAAGTCCATACAAACACCTCAAAAGTAATTTTTGTTTTTTCCACAGTCAATGAATATTTCTGGGGCACGTGTACACAGCAGAGGCTGGGCTTTAGCCCCATGCCTTATCCAAGCAGTGAGCATCTATGACTGGGAGAAAATGCAGAGGATCTGGGGTTCCCAGCATTCCTCCAGTGTTGTCTCTGGCACTGTCTAATGTAACTTATCTGAGGTACTCAGTGCTGTTGAGTCTCCTCTTCTCTCCTGTTGTGCTTTTCTACCTGCCAGCTCTTGGATAATTTGCTGGTCCCCTTGCCACCTTCATTATCTGTGCTGCTGGAGTTTTAAAGAAAGGGGTCAACCCCTGGAGTTCCTGCTCTCCAGGTAAGTGCTGATCCATGGAATTTCACAGTGGGTGAAGAAGTGGATGCATATGTGTTTTAAGGTCCAACACTGCCAGCTCAGAGGATGGCAGCTGGATTGGTATCCCCAGGGATCAAGGGTGAGAGATCATTTATGTCCTTTTGGGAGCACCAGGGATGCAGAAGAGAATGGAATCCCTTCAAGGCCATCAAGGGATGGGCTCTGTTGGGACATAATACTAGAGAGGAGTTTTAGATTGATAAAGTGAACATATGTGTTGTGTTGGGCATCAGTTTGGAGGGTGTGGCTCACACTTTGGCACTGTCCCACCTTTGGTGGACCAGAGGCACTGTAGCTGCTTTGCTCCCATGGAATGCAGTGTGTTTGGAGGGCCTCAGGAGGATCTCATAGCAAGGGCAGGGGTTTTGGCCCTTTAGAAACCACAATGACTAATTTTTCAAGGGAAGGTCTTGGAAGAGCAACAATCCTAAAATGACATGAAGCAGGTGAATATTGTATTTGTTTTATACAGTTTATGTCCATACAAATAATCCACAAGTCATCATAAGTGCCTTTATTGCAGGATGGCATGATTTGCATGTGTGCCATGTGAACACACTACAAAATTGCTGTTACAGCCATGGTTTTGAAATTAAAATTCAATTTTTTTGTAATGTAGACATAAGTTGTATAGCCATGTTTGTAATTAAATAGTCATTATTGCTGCTCAAATCAGTTCTCATACCCTACATAATAATTGTTCTCAAATTTCCCCATTTTTATTTTATATTGAGTAATAAGTGAACAGTAAGGTTTTACATAGTATTCAATGAATCTGGTATTCTGGAGGATTTTGGAAAATAATTCCTCATAATTTTGTTTACTGGCTGCTTTTGTTTACTGTATTGCTGGTTGGTCAGTTAAGCCTCCTCCCTTTGGGGCAGTGCCAGGGCCGTTGTACTGGTGATATTTAGCAGGTCCAGTGGGATGTTGCTGGGGAAGACACAGAAAGGTAAGGTCAAGCCTACTCAACCTTGACAGCAAGTAGCTTCTCTTTGGGGAAAGTGGTTCTTAATACAGAGACTGCAGATTTGCTTTATTTCTCTTGATTCTATTATTCAGACAGTTTTTCTACCTGGCAAACTTCTCCAAACCTGAAGTAGTAGCCAACAAACAAACAGTTAAGAGAAATATCAAAATAAAATATTTCTGATAGATTTCATAAAGTATGAGTTATTGAAGAAAAAATTATTTTGGATTAAATATATTGTACTCAATTCCTCAATCCAGTAATGTATTTTTATTTATCTGAAAAGATTTAAGATGGCCCAAACTGCTTGGATGGCATGTAGGAAGCATTCCAGTTTGACAGGAGCTTGAATTGATTACTTTTCAGAGGGAGGGAAAAAAAAGGAGTTTTATTTAAATCAGCTTTAAAGCTTTATATTAAAGGGTGAATATTGGTAGCTGGAGAATATGTTCTGCCTTCCCCTCATATTGCAGCTGGACAGCAATAGCCAGCCTTCACTTATTTATTTATTTCCTGCACAGAGGGGAGGAAAATATAGGTCCATGAATCAATCTAGATAATGGGGAAGGCTGAATGTAATAAATAATACAGTAACAACCCTAAACTAATGAGCTGTTGCTAAGGTACATTTCACAGGCTCATCCTCTATATAAAAAGTCACTAATAATCCCTTGGTGTAATCAGATGATAAAGCTTTGCCATAAGGCAACACCTGTGCAATTAAAGCTGTGGATTCTTTTGCACGTTTCATTAATTTCAGGATTTTGTAAAGGCACAATGACTACACTAATAATCTAGTCTACTTGACTCCATGTCTACTGGAAACAGGGTGTCTAATTAGGTAAAGGTAATTAATTAGAGATAAATGGAGCTAATCAGACTCGGTTAACACTAATTCTCTGAATTAAGACATTTTGGGACACCTACTATTCCACTGGCTTTGATGTTTCCCAACAAACACTGACTTGGAAAAGAGTCAGAAACCACAATGTTTATTCCATTGGAGATTGGCCCAATCCTGCAGCAGCGCTGGCCCCAGTGGCCTTGCTGGGGTCCATGGGACTCCAAGCTGTGCTCATTCCTGTTTGCTGGGAGAGGCATCCCCTCCTCCTGTGGGGTGTTGAGGCCTTGGTTTGACACCCCTGGGAGCCATTTGTTGTATTTTACTGGCTGCTGCCAGAATTTTGCTGATTGTGGTATTTTCCCCACAGCTTCTTCCCTTGATGTGGCAATATTTTTAAAATCCAGGGTGGGCTGGTGTTTAGAAGGGCCACCATAACCTCTGCTGTGGACAGCATTCAAAATGCAGAAAATACTATGCCTTATTTCAAGGAAGAAAGCAGGATGAAAGAAAAGAAATACAGCCAATTTAGAAGGAATCTGTATTATTTAGTGAAAGAATTAGGATTTCACTGGTGGTCTGTGTATTTGTAACTCTTTGGAGGTCATGAGACTGTTCTGGTGTAGTATCAGGTGCTGTTCATCTTGTTTAAGTAATTAACTACAACTGCATTCAGGTGCCAGCATCTTCAAAACTAGAAGGACTATAGGGCAGGGGAGAAAAAAACGTGAGCGGGACAAAAAGTGAGCAAGAAATCTAGTTGCTTCACTGTTGTGGAGTTCCTGCATGCTGCTAGATCTATGTTAGGAGAGTCCTGTTTTGCCCTTTTTTTCGCAGGTAAATGTTATTTCCTCACATGAATTAGAGTGTTATAATGGTGGCAGATTTGGTGGAAAGACGCTGTGACTGGTAGATGCCTACACTGAAATGATAGTGTTACCACCTCCAGCTTTGTTAGTGTTTAGGGATGGGGCCATGCTGGGCATGTGGAGCAAGTGCATTTTAGAAGATATTGCCTATTGTCTCTGCGTGGTGTTAAGCTACAAAGATGATTTCCCCTCCCCTGTGAATGGTCTGCTCATTTCAGCTACAAAGCACGGCTGATGGAGAGTTCTTCATCTATTGCTTGAGTGCTGGGAGGGGTGGGAAGCACTCTCCCTGCCAGCATCCAAAGAAGACCAGATGCTTTTTTAAACTTGTATTTCTAAAATACTTCAGCTGATGTTGCACAGTGTGGTACATAACTAACAAGAGTGAGCCAGGAACGAGTGCTTGTAGGGTGAGCTATAGCCTGAGGTGAGTCTCCATGAGCTGAGCTACACTGCCCTCAACAGAGGAGATGAAATAGAAATGTCTGAATACTTCTATTATGAGATACTTTTTGGACTGACCTTTCCATAACTTGTTAAACTACAGAAAACATTTCTGTTTTCTAGATGTGAAAGACCTGCTGGGACACACAGTCCACAAATGCCCCTCTGGATATTTTTAATAGCAGCTTGGTGTCTCTGGGCTTTCAGGAGCTGCTGGGGCTTAGGCCCCACTGTTTGAAATAACTTGCATTTCCAAGGATGGACAAAGCCTGGTTAACAGTTTCAGAGTAGTGGATACAAGAGAATTGTTGCAACTGCAGCATCTAGGCAAGAGAAATGATTTGGGGTGTGTGTCCCCTGTACTCCAGGGAGGTGAGGTGCTGCTGTTGCCTGGCTTGGCTGCACCCTGTTAGCATGGAGGTGGAAAGGACAGAGCCCAAGCCCTTGGCTGGGGCTGTGCAGACCCCAGACTCAATTTGCTGACAGTGTTTTAACCCCTCTTGTGCTATTGAGATCATTAGTCAGTCTTCAATCGTGTTTCTATTTTTTTGTATTATAAGAAATTCAGGGGTTCCAGCATGGCAGATTTCAATCTAGTTGCTGATACTGTCATCTGATGCACTTATCCTTTTGAATACAAAAAGACAAAATACAAAAATATTTTTGTATTTTGTCATCTGATGCACTTGTCCTTTTGAATACAACCCTGTGCATTGCCCAGGCTTCAATGCTTTGAGGAGGTGCAGTTCAACACATTGTGCAGGGAAGGGCAGAGATGTCCAGAGGGGTCACGCAGCTGCTGATGCCCTGTTTGGGCTGACCACTCTGCACCTGCAGTGTTGAGAGTGCTTGTCTAGTGGGAAGGTGAGCTGAGTGTCTTGAGTGCCTGGAAGCTCTGAACATGTCAGAGTCTGTTCTGTTTCTTGAATGGCACAGGTAAGATTCACTGTCCTCCAGTCTGACACTCCTTGTCTTCTGCAGGCATGGATCTGATCTTGGATACCATTGCAGAGCTGCTGGATGTGCACAGACCTGTTCAGGTGAATCCTAGGTGAAGGAGGGGATTCACCTCACATGGGTGTGCACAGCTGCACACAATCTTCCTTTCCAGACTCCCCTTATTGAAGGGACATGGGAACTTGTGTGGTTGCTCTGACCCGTTCGGGGTTTCTCACTGAAGTCGTGACTCTATTTCACCAGTGCCTGCTTTCAGAAACTCCCTGGGTGATTTCAGTGTGTGACCTGCAAGGCTGTCAGGGCTCTGTGCTTGGTATGGTGTGGTCTGGAGCAGGTTGGTTGTGACAGGGGAATGGTGCTGTATTGGGAGTGTGAGGGGGTGTGGAAAGTAAAAATGGGTGAAAAAGGTTGATGTTTTTTGAATTCAGACATCTCTGCTATCTGCTTTCAGCTTGCTGCCATTTACATCATTTCCCTTTGGTTTGGTGAGAACAAGAATACGAAGCAGACAAAGTAAAAACGTGGCAGGAGAAATGGGATGGGAAATGTTGAGCCTGTGGAAAGCAGCGAGTGCTGAGGAGGAGCTGGTGGCCAGTGTCAGAGCAGAGCTCCAGCCCCGTGGCAGAGGGATGGACAGCCCAGGCAGCAGTGTAGTGTGGGACACAGTGCCACACAGGTGCCTGCAGGGCAGAGGGTGACACCGAGCCCCCAGACCTCCTGCAGTCTCTGGCTCCCTGCTCTAGGATGTGTTATGACCTCGGTGTCCAGCATCTGTGCTACAGGGGATTGGTAGGTGAGAAAGGGGATTTTAAAATGTTCCTATATTCAAACTAAATGTTTTGTCAATTTTAAATGTTAAATAAATACCTTAATTGGCTAAATGATAAGAGCAGAAAATTCCTTACTAATAAACTCAGTTCTTCTTTCCTCCTTCATTTTTCATAACAACCTTCCCACTTGGCCTTTGCTGTTTACCAGAGCTGCATCAAAGCAGTTTCTCTCCATGGCTCTGGGCTACAGCGAAGTCCATAATCCAGTGTCTTGTCAGCCACTGGAGTTTTCAATCTAGCCTCAGTATTTGTGCCAGGAATGGAACCTCTGTTCTTAAAAGCAGCAGTGAGTTCCCTGCTCTCCCATGGTATGCAGAACCTTCCTGAGCAGCTGCTGATCAGCAGTGCTGTCTATTCACACACAAACACTGGCTGTAAATGTCAGATTTTTCAAACAAATTCTGTGCTAAAGCTAAAGAATGTGTTGTGGTTTTTGTTGAATAATAGAGGACTGTGTAGAATAAGTTTTGTGTAGAATGTCTTATTTCATTATGATCCCTGTTACCTTCCTATAAAGCAAGTCAAAGCATTGTTCAGTGTATGGTTTAACTGCACCACAGTAGCAAAATGCTTAATACTTTAAGGAGGGAGTTCTAAAATTTAATAGTTTATTTTATTATTACTCTTTTGGATATAATTAACTAGGGATGCACTTAAAACCGTGTCTTCCTTGCTACTGAAGTGTGTTTTTATGTTTCACTCTGGGGGAAAGAGAAGTCTGTCAGACCATGGGTCTCTCCCTTGATGTACATTACTGGAGTCTTTTTAGAGACAAGCAAGTCATTTTGCTGTCATCGGTCTTGTTCAAATAGGGGGTGTTTATCCATGCAGTGCTCTGGGGAAGGGTGTCAGGGAGGGATCTCCAGCCAGGAGCTGACACAGGTACAGCATGCTCATTTGACTCTCCTCTAGTGTTGAGCTTCCATGGTTCTTGCTTCTGAAGCAGCACTCTTTGGACACCCTGTCCTGACTCCAGGTAATGCCTTTGAGTCTGGTGCTCACCTGGGCTGAGACTGTGTTGAAAGATCCCATCAGAGGAAAAGGGAATCTGAGCTGGAGGCCTTGGCAAGATTGCTGCCAGGGGTTTGACAGTGTCTAGCATTGTCTCCTCAAAGTTAGCCTTAAAATCCACTCTGTACCAAACAATGCCTTCTGCTTAACTGCACAGGCTTTTTTTATTTTTTTCCTCTTCTGTAAAGCTAGGCAGGTCAAAGTGTTTATGTGATAATGCTAAGGAAAAGGCCTATTTGAGGGTATTATTTCATATTTCCATGCTGAACTTTCAGTTTCATATCAAAGACATCACATCTCCTGTTCTGAAATACACAAAGTGAACAGACTGATCTCACAAACTTATGGTGGTTCTCTGGTGAATCCACACTGCTACAGCAGACTCACCCTGTGGAGAGGTGGACAGGATTCCCAGCTAGCTCTGTTCTTGGGAGTCCCTGCCTATGCCTGTTCCTATGGACATGCTGCATGCCCTTTCATCAGAAATGGCACAAATCTACTTCGTTTTAGGGCTGAGGCTGGACTCCGGTTACAAAACTGCAAATGAAGCTCACTATATTTTTGCTCATTTTTTTACTACTTTTCTGGATGATTCACTTCCCCTCCTTGTATTAACAATCACTAGCTTTCAGGTTGATGCAGCTATTTCACAAGTGCCTTTGTCAGCAAGCAGCCAGCAAACTCCTGGGGAGTGTTGGGGACCACATCTGGCAAAGCCTTTCCATCTCAGCAGGAAGAGTCCCATGAAAACCTGAAGGCTGGAGAATGAACACGGGCAGAGCCTGGAGGACCACCCATGTCTTGGCATGATCTGTACCTCTCTGATCATGCATTACCTAGCACATGGAAGGAGCAGGGGAGAGCTTGTGTTTGGGGTGAGCGTGCACCATAAACTGCCCACTAATAAGGTATGGAGCACAGGTGCTGGTGCCTATTGCATGTGGTGGGAACTGCTTGTGGCACCACCTGTGCAAATCCACATGGATTATGTAAGCCTCCAGATCCATATGTCTATGGCTGCACCAAAGCAGACTCTCCCTGGTGTTGATGGGGTCCCAGTAGGCTCTGGTGGTGTTGTGCCTTTGCTTGTGGATCCTGGCACTTCCTGAGCAGGTGTTTGTGGCAGGGCTGGATGAAGGAGAGATGCAGGGAGGTGCTCTGTCTGCTCAGACTGGGTTTTGCATGCAGGCTGTACCATCTGAAATACCAAGAGCTGCACAGATGGACTCTTCCTTTAAAGAATTTCTCACATGGGACATAACTGTGGAAATTCTCAAAGAATCTCAAGAATGTGCATTTTCCTGTCCAATCTATTTTTTGCTGTAACAAGATGTTTTCTGTATGAGGGCTATTGTTGAGGCTTAGGCCAGTTTTGGATGAGGTTCCTATGCATGACCTGCTCTGTCCTTAAGCATTTCTCTGAGCCTCAGTGCCTGCCCAAAATCTGTGCATGCTTTTTCAGTACTGATGACATGATGCTGCTTGGCTGTCCTACATCACATCCCAGCTCTGTGGGCTGTTGGGTGCTGACTTCACCACCAATCTTGCTGGCAAGACTTAAAAAACACTTGGTTGCAAACCCATTTTTTCCTTCAGCCTCCTGCCAGGTGAGTGGTCGAGGTGTCAGTGAGCACACTCCTAAGGCGGTCCGAGTGTGGTTTGTGTTCTTTGGGCTGTGATTGCCCTATGGATTGCCCTGTCAGCTGGAGCCCAAGGGCTCTGCAGGGCTCCTCTCCCACCCTGTGCCAGTGCTGGGCTCTGACCCCCACCTGGCTGCCAGCTCCAGTTCTGCTCAGCCCATCAGAGCACGACCTGGGGAGAGTGACATATGGCAGGAGAAAGGCAATTTAGGGCAGGCCTAGAAATCAGAGGCAGTGTTGTTACAAGCTGGGCCTTGGGTTCACTGGCACGACATGAAAGATGTGTTGGTGCCTGCTGGAGCTTGGTGTCCTCTGGCTTTCCTGGCAGCTGCTGGCTCCCCACGGCACTTGTAATCCCGCCATAGTGGCTGCAGAGGGGCTCAGGGCAAAGGATGTGAGTGGAATTAGCAAATTCTTCCATCCATAGCAAAATTATTAATTGCACTGGATAATGTTTTGGTCAGTTCTTGATTGTAAATTTCCCAGACCTTGTTTGTTGGCTAAAAAAGTTGAAATGAAACATATTGGTGTTTCATATTTAGTAGTACTTAAAAGCAGTCAAAAGATATGCAGTCTGGAAACACTTTGTTTGCTCATTTTCAACAGAGCTTTCTGTCCTTTTCTTTGTTTCCCTGAGAAAATGATAAACTTTTTACAGTTTTTTTTTCTGGTTGTCAAAGTAAAGGTCACCAGTTCTGACTTGCTAGAATTTTTTCTGGGTTATCTGTTTTGTGAATTATATGCTGATATGGTGGCTGGTGAGGGTGGAACAGCCACACCTGCTGGTTGGCTGGTACAGCCAGGGAAATCCAAAGTGGCTGGATGGGACAATGTGGAAGTGAGAAACCTCTTGAGGCCTTTGCTAGAAGCTGTGGCACTTGGGGTCTGGGTGCAATCTCCCTCATCTTTCTCCAAATTCCATTGTGCAAGAAAGCAAAAAAAAAAAAAGGCTCACATTATGGGAGAGTCAATACACATATTTTGTGAGTTGAAAAATTGGAATGTTAAGTTTAAAGGTTTATTGTAATGCTCAAAATATTACCTGAGATGTTCACCTAGACATTATCTTAGATTATGTCATAGAGAATTATAAAGTTTAAAGAAATAAGTCTAAGTGTATGTCAATGATGTGATAGTGAGAGATTTGGCTCCTTGTCCCTTCATTAAGAAAAAATTCACCCCAAGGGTGTAGTCTGATCTTGGCAAATAGTGTTATAATAGCAAAAGAATATTGCCTGCTGGATAGCAGACATTGATGATTAAATGTAAGTGTGCATTGTCCACATAAAATAAACAACATGCTTTTTTTTTCTCCTTTTTGTGAACATTCATCACTGGTGCTGAAGATGGAAGATGTGGGCTTGCTAATTATTGTGTTTTTTAACTGATAATATACTGTAAATTTTGTATAATACAACTGTGACCTTATAGACAATGCAAGACATGACAGCAGGCCTATAATTATAGTATGCTGAAGAAATGCTTGTTATTATCTACTATTTTTAGGACCAGTGTGCAAAGCCTCTTAATTTACATAAGCTTTAGACATTCACACATTTTCTGTCTTTGCTTATGGATGATAAATTTTGTTCAAATGAGAGATGAAAATGTTGTGTTAGGTGAGAGGTTAGCCAACTGGGAACTTGATTACTGTGAACAACAAAAGCATCGGTAGAAACTGAAAAAGGAGTATTTATTTGAGAAATAATTGTTTAACCCAAGATTCACAACATGAAAACTGCAACATTCAAATGGAGTCTTGGTAACTTGTGTTTTGAGAACTGGTAAAATGATAATGGGGGGAGAAAAGAAGACGGAAAAATCCTGTAATATATTTATCACAAGGAAAGTGAATATTGCAGTGTGTTCTTATAAGGAATTAATGTTTTGTGCTTGTTGAGGGTTGCCCATTGAGTGCTGAAAACACAAAATATTTCCAGGAGGTTCTGTGGGTCCCCTGCTCACTGGTCTGCCTGCTCAGCTGCTTGCCAAGCCCCTTCTCTTGGCTGTATTGAAGGCACCAGCTCTGAATGGCTGGTGAGCTTTGGGGGTGGTGAGGCGTGGAGCAGAGCTGTGCACCTCCAGGGTGGTGTGTATGGTATGTGGTGTATGGTGCACCACACCCAGCAGGGCTACAGGAGGGGTACACACACACACACCCACACANAAGGAGTATTTATTTGAGAAATAATTGTTTAACCCAAGATTCACAACATGAAAACTGCAACATTCAAATGGAGTCTTGGTAACTTGTGTTTTGAGAACTGGTAAAATGATAATGGGGGGAGAAAAGAAGACGGAAAAATCCTGTAATATATTTATCACAAGGAAAGTGAATATTGCAGTGTGTTCTTATAAGGAATTAATGTTTTGTGCTTGTTGAGGGTTGCCCATTGAGTGCTGAAAACACAAAATATTTCCAGGAGGTTCTGTGGGTCCCCTGCTCACTGGTCTGCCTGCTCAGCTGCTTGCCAAGCCCCTTCTCTTGGCTGTATTGAAGGCACCAGCTCTGAATGGCTGGTGAGCTTTGGGGGTGGTGAGGCGTGGAGCAGAGCTGTGCACCTCCAGGGTGGTGTGTATGGTATGTGGTGTATGGTGCACCACACCCAGCAGGGCTACAGGAGGGGTACACACACCCACACACCCAGCAGGGCTACAGGAGGGGTACACACACACACCCACACACCCAGCAGGGCTACAGGAGGGGTACACACACACACACACACACACACACACAGCAAGGGTACAGATGTTGGGTGATGGACGCTGCCCACTCATCCTGGGGGCCTCAGCCTGTCCCAGCCCAGGGTGACCAGCTGCTTTTGCCTCAGCAGCAGCACTGGTGCTACCCAGCAGAGCCTGGCTGCTGTCAGGACAGAGCTGGCCACTCTGCTCCATGCATGGTGCTGGCAGCTCTAGCACTGCTATGGCTGTGCTGTGTGCTACTCAGGCTATTGGGCAAGCTAGAGGAGATGCCAAAGCAACAAACCCTGCTTTGACTAAGGAGCACCTTGTGATGTCAGAGAATTTACCCTCTAATCTCCTCAATGAACTTTGCTGGCCACAGCCTGCATATTCCCAGGTCAGAGCAATGTTACAGACCCTCCTCTCCCATCAGGGCTATGCCTGACCCTCATAGACCAGGAGATGCACAGAAGAGCTGGCAGTGGTTCTGGTTGCACTGTGTGGCTGAGCAGAGCACTTTGATTCATGGTTTTGGTCCAGCAACACTGGTAACCCATTGGTGCAGAGGAGCTACACTGCTCAGCTTCCTTCTGCTTTCTGCAACCATCATGAGGCTGTTCTCTGCATTAAAAACCAGAGAAAGCAAATATACACATGGCTGAGACAGACAGATGAAAGGTTTGTTTATACTCATTACACTAGAGGATATTTTGAGATCAGATCATCCATCTGAAAATACAACCTTTTGTAATACTGCCCAATGGGGTCGGAGATGTCTGCACTTTTCTGCCTCTTATGCAAGTTCAAGCTGCCTGGATGCACCTTCCACTACTATGACTGAGTTTTCTAAGTTGAAGGAAAAAAAGGAATTTTTTAAATCAGGGCTTGATCTCTATTTTTTTTTTGTGGTTTGTTTGCCCAGTGTGAGTGATTGTGTGAGGAAAGTCATTAGTCAAAGAAGCCAAACAAGTTGCCACCATACAGTACTGCCATATAATATGCACATTCAATCTCCTCTTAATCTGTTTACTTTCTTATTTTTCACCTTATTTAGGGGGACAGAATTGCAACCCTGCAGTGCCTGCAGGAAACCACAGTCAATGCAGATCTTCTTATGCACTGGGAATTTTTAAGATGTAGCTGATTGAAGGCACTGGGCCCACTTACAGAATTTTGCCTTCCAGCTGGTGGAAATGCATGAGACAGCTGATGTGTACACAGCTGCCGTGGCACAGGTGCCTCTGAGAAGTTCTGCCCACGTGCTGGCTGGCTCCATCCAAATCCAACAGCAGCTCTCCATGGGGTCTTGGTACTTCAGCAGGGTGAGTAGGAGCATACAGCCCTTGTCCTCAGTTTGCATCTGTCCCCCCAGCACTCTTAGTCCTTTGGGACCTGCACTGCCTGTAGGCAGGACACTTCCTCTCCAATAGCCCAGACTGATTATCTTCTGGTTCTCTCTTTTTTGACCTCAAAACAAAATTCTATGTGTATGTAAACTTTGGCTAATACCAGGAGGTCTTTCACCAAGTAGCCTTAATATGTTAGGATTTATTTTGGTGGGTTTTGCTCAGGAAGAAAGCTGTGAGCTGCCAGGGCAGGGCTGAGCATCTGATGTGGTATGTGAGCTAAGCTGCCAGGCTGGAGCACAAACATGGGGCTCAGGTACAGAGGTGTGTACAAAATAGCTACAGCTCCAGCCTTCTGTTAAGCAGACCTTTTGTAGTAGCACAGAGTGGCTAGTAATAGGGTGGGAAAGGTGGCAATATGTTTGATACAAACTTTATTTGCTAAAGGTCTTTTCCAAAGGCCGATAATGGCAAAAGGTGTAAATGGGGGAGGGCTGTAGCTGCTGGCAGATGGGCTGTGAGGAAACTGTGAATGGCCAAATGATAACAGACTATCCAGTCATTCCAACATCAGCTCATTAGCAGTCTGTCAGATATTTTAATTTGTGTACTCGTAGGCTAAGCAGATATTACAGGATTGCCTCAGCTCCCAGGCATCCCTTTAACTCAGAAGGAAACAGTGAATGAATAAACCTGGCAATGTGAACTGATGTTTTTTTACCCTTGGCTTTTGGGGGTCACTTTGAGATCCAGTCAGGGCTGTGTGATCTGTGCAGCTCCAGCCTGGCAGGGGGAAAGCAGGGATGTCTGGTGTGTTGCTGCTGTTGCACTCAGTCCTTCTTTCTTGGGATACTGCATTAGGGAGAGTGTGCCAGCTCACAGGTCTCCCAAACATCAAAAGGTCAGTTCTCAAAATGTAATAAATTAGTCAAGCAGGGGGCCTGAGATAGTGGTGGACAGTTTGTATTTGTTTCAAGTAATTCAGTAATTTATTAAGACAGTTATTTCACTAAAAAAGAGAACCAACCATACATGATGGAATTTTTTACCTCCTAAATCCCTCACAAAAGATTCACCAGACCCTCATCAGTCATCTTGTTGAAACTACTGGTAGCTAACTTTCAGGTAAGGGTACTTGTGCTGGCTGTTCGCAGTTAATTGACTTTTGTAAAGGTAGTCCCTCCAAACTCCAGCTTTCCAAGTTTCTCCAGGCTCAGAAGACCACCCTTTCCTGAGCAGAGCAGGCTGGTCTGAGGTTGAAGCACACTGCCCAGAAGGCTGCCATGCTGAGCATCTCGGCAGCCCAGCCTGCCTTTGGCAGGGCAGGGAGCTGAGCTGGGTGTTTGGGCAGTCAACAGTGGCTGTACCCTGTTGTGTGGGGTGGGCAATGTCCCTTGGCTGGGAGATTTATGGGTGCTGCTCTGTCAGCAATGTGTGGCCACACACTGAGCAGGAACAGGCAGGCATTAAATGTCTGGAAGAACTTTTAATTATGCTTAGCTTTGTAATATTATCACTGAAGCTGATGAGAATTAAGTTGAACCTCCACAATAAGAATGAGTATGATGGGATAACGTAGTCAAGTGCCAAAATGTGGTGTCCTCATGGGGCAGCAGGAGTTACTGGCAGAGCCCTTCAATCACACAGAGATCCTCCTGTGCAGCCTGGCCGGCCTCTCGGGCACCTCACACCTCAATGTTAGCAGGAAAATGCCTTTATGTCTTTAGCTTAGGCATGTCAGGGATGGCTGTGAACTAAGAGCCACTAAAAATGCTGGGATTTGTCTGTCAGACCACAATTTCGTGATGGTATTTCTTTTAATCCAATTTAGTTTTACGTATTGGCATGAAGCATTATAATTGATTGCATTGAATTAAATTGGAATCTCTCAGCTGCTTGATCAAGAAATCATATCAGCTCCAAGTAGGCCTGACTATATGTTGGCATTGAAAATGTTACAGGCACAAAGCCACATTCTGATTCATTCCTAATGAGATTTTGAAGTTCACACTATAAAATGTTCTGTCAATTAAGTCAGAAATTCATAGCAACATATTTACTTCAGTTAGCAGTGTGTCCTTTCAGTGCAGGGATCCCAGCTGTTACAACGGTGTTTTCTAGTTCTACAGCCTCACTAAAGCCCATTCAAATGTTTTCATTGTAATCCATGTTTGTCTGTGTTTTTGACTGCAAAGAACAGCTCTGTGGAATATACTCAGTGAGAAGGAAGCCTAAAAGATAGTTGTAATACAAATAGCTGTTGTTCTGTATCACCCTGTGGCTGGAATCAAACTGGGAAGAAAAAATCTGCTTTACCAGTAGCAGGTTTTCTTGGTACAGGTTTCTGCTTCCCATTGAAGCTGACTCCCAAAATAACATTTTGTGGGAACACCACTGTGCTCTGTGCCTTGGAGGGGCTGCTGGGGGGACTGGTTGTGCTTGTCACCAATTAACAGAGATGGACTTGCAGATGAGGGAAAATAGCGCTTTTCTTCTTAAGATAGCACAAGTCAGGAAGGTGCAAAGCTGTTGGCAGCTTCTGCATCGGCTGTAACACAAAAAGCAGCTTTCACTTTGCTTCAGACACAGTGTCGTGTTCTGCTTTAATTCACTAAGTCCCGGTTTATTTAGTTGAACTTATTGATTTACGAATCAATAAACTAGTAGTAGCTGAAGTGACTTGGTCTTTTAAAATGTGAATCTCTTTTCTTCTCACCTTTCAGGTGTTTGAAGCTCTGGTGACTGCTCTGTGAGAGGAGACAGCTCCAACCCAACTGCCCTTCTCTGCAAGCCCATTAGCCAAGGGGTCTGCAAGAGGATGTTTTATAACTTCTGAGAAGTATTGAAGTCAGGGTGACTGTAGGCATACCTGCCTCTCAGGAGCAGGGGTTGAGGGACTGCAGGCTTGAGAATGAAAGGTGGGTAGTGCTGCTTTGGAGACATTTCTGTCACTTGTGCATGCCAGTACTCTGCCCCACTACAGAGAAGAACATCTTAATATAATGGGGAAAAATGCCACAAACTTGATGGTGAGCTCCAGAGACTTTGGGACCCTGCAGTGCTACGTGTGTGCCATGTTTCCCTTCTTAATGTCCCTTGGTCTTGGAGTTCTGTGATTTTTGGGAAGCAGAGAAAGAGCCTGCTGACATCCTCCTGTGTCAACACTGCCCATGCAGCAGGCATGGCCAGCCACATGCAGGGGAGGTGGCTTTGACACAGAGGTCGTGGTGAGGGTAAATTACGTACTATTAACACACAAATGTTTTCCCTAGCCTTGCCAGGGACTTATTCCCAAGTGCAGTTGTGTTGACGACTTCCTCAGACTCAAGATCAGAAGCTAAAGAAAGAAGACATGTATCAGGTGGGTTTTCTATTTCTTTCTTTGCAAGTTCTGACTGAACATAGGACTAGTTTAAAAACAACTGTTGGGAGTTTGATGGGGAATTTAAGGTGTTTTGACTTTGTGAGAGGGTAACTATTTGGTAGATAAATGACCATGTTAAAGCTGGGAAACAGCAGTGAACCTGTATGATTCTCAAAGCTGCTCGGTCTAGCACTTGCGTGTTGTTTATTTCTTGGCTCGCTTTGGGAAATTGAGGATCTTATAATAATCTGGGCCATATATAAGAGAGCCTAAAAACCTGCTAGATAGAGCTGATTGCTTGTGAAAGGTTTTAATCCCCTCAGACTCTTTCAGTCTGTACTGCTCACCTGGTATCCTTTATCCAGTTAAAAAGTTGTTCAGCATGTGAAATGCCAGGCTCCTGCTGTTTCTTAGTGAGCTTCATGTACAAATGCCAAATTCCACTCAAATGCACCTCAGCTGCCTGCGCAGGCCTGGGACTTCCAAGGAACAGCTCCTTGTTGCCAGCAGTGGGAATGCCCAGGTCAGCGTTTGGACATGGGAGCACATCCCTACAACAGGAGGTCACAAATGTCACTTGTAAGGGGCTCTTTCATGTACTTTGAGTCTTTCCAGGCAACTTTGGTGGAGCCTTCCTTCTCAGCCCTGTGTGTGTGGTACAATATGAAACAGCCCTTGGAACACGCCTGTTGTCACAGTGCAGTGTGGCACTTGAGATACAAATGCCCTCTTATTTTCACTAAAGCATTGCAAGCAGCACTGACAGCAAAGCAGCAATATGTGCTGTCTATGCATGGATAATAAATATTGCTGGCTTGAAATTCCTTTGCATGTTGGGCATGGATTGTGTTTTACCACATCACACGACACAGTGACAACAAAGGAGCTCCTTCCCCTTAGCATAAGGTAAACAACAAACAAGCAAAGCTAGTTTGGCTGTCACTGTGATGATCAGCACCTCCATCCAGGAGCACCAAGACTCAGTATTGCTTTCATTTCACAAACAGAGGTAATGGCAAAGCCACTTTCCTCCTAGCTATCAAAAGCTTATAAAGAGACTGTTTCATCTGAAGCTTTGTGTAGGCACATCGTACAAATATTTCACCAGAATACATTAGAACCATGGCATTGCTACTTTCTTTACCACTGCACAGGAATTACCAATGTAACCACCAGTCGTTGTCAAGGTGTTTTCATCCTGCATTGCCTTTTATAGTTTTTCTTTCTTTTATTCTAATATTTCCTTTCTTCTATCCACTCCCCACTGTGACTGAAGGGCAAAGCTTAGTCTAACAAGAGCTAAATAATGCACAAATATGTATAGGTAATGTTACAGCTTTGAAGTCCAAGCTAGGAAGAATGAAGGCTCCTGCAAGTTTGATGCTCTATTGGAGGTTATCTGGAGTTGATGAGTTACAAATGCACAAAATGATGTCTTTTAAGGAGCAGCATCATCTTAACTGCTGATCTAATTGCCCAATAGAAAGTGACACAGGAGTTACAAGTTTTCTCCTTGTTGTCTGCTGTAAGTGAAGCTGGATGCCTGGCCCTTTGTTATCAGTGGTTTGCAGATGTTTGAGGCACCTCATCTCACAAGTGGCCCCAAGGAGATGGATGACTGGATTTTAGATGAGTGGTTCAGCTAACATAATTTCTTGCCTATCTCAGGTTTTCCATGGCAGGACCTTTTCCAGGGGCTCCTGGGCATGTCCACAGTTTGTACCACTCAGGAAGTTGGTGGGTCTGGGGTCTTGGGACCCAAGTGCTTCTCCTCTGAGGAGCTTCTGGCATGCTGCCTGTCTATGCCTGTGGCCACTGCATGGCTCCTGGGTGGGATGGCAGGTCACCTGCACTGGTGTGGGTACTTAGCATGGGCCATTCACTTTAGAGTTGGACTTAATGATCCTTCTGGGTCCCTTCCAGCTCAGACTATTCCGTGATTATTGCATTTTTTTGTGAAACAGCATTGGAGGGAAACAATTTCACAGCACTAGCAGCTGTGACTAGAATAGGATTTTGGATGGGGGGGGAGCACTGCTAGGGAAAAGCCCTACAGCTGGAGAGGCTCGTAAGAAGCTCTCAGACAAAGCCTGGAAACAAAATCTGATACAGATCTAATAGGGATCAAAACCAAAATATGATGTTTGATATGAGATTATCCAGACATTTGAATGAATCTGCTTCTGGTATAACGAGAAGATGGAAGGTCTCCTTTCTTGGAGGGGAAAAAAATTAAGTAAAAAATCAAATCAGATTGGTGGAGAAGAAAGTAGAGTCAGAACTGCTGTAGGATGAGGGAAAGCAAAAGGCTTGGTCAAGCTGCAAGAGAGTCAGAGAAGAGGGAAAAATGTCTATGTTGTTGGAGAGATACTGGAGGAGGTCTGCTGCTGTAGCTGACTGTTTTTCATGCATTTTTTTTTCTCCCCTGAAACAAGGGGCCAATACTCTACTGAGTTTCCACAAGACTTACTTCTCTTCTGTTTCTCCAGACCAAATCTCTGGAGGTGATGCTCTTGGACTGATCAACCCTCCTGCAAGCAACTAAGGACACGCACATGCCACTGTGAGAGGGGGAATATATATGCTTTAGGAAAGGATTTTATGACAAGGTGAGAAAACCTTAGCAAGTTCCCAGTGGTCCTGCTGCCCTGCCTTTTTTCCACATCACAGTTAGTAGCTCTCCTTGCAAAGCTGGGTGCCCTGCTGTGGCCAGGAGCTGGGGACTGCTCCCGGTGGCGCTGTCTGGGGAGCAGTCCTGTGTGCTGCTCTCCTGGGCCCACACTCAGAATGAAACAGAACACAGTCAAAGTAAACAAGTGCTATCTTTTATTGCATCAGCAAGGCAGCTGGGGAATGGTGCAGTGGCAGAGGGGATTTTTGTGCAGGAATGTCTGATCTGACCATGCCGTGGGGAGCGCACGGGCAAGGGGAGCACTGCTCCCAGGGCTGCTGTGCCTGACCTGGCACAGCCCCATCTCAATTATTTCCAGGCAGCATCACGCTCCCTTCGCAGCCCACGGAGCCACCAGGCAGGCTGCCAGCAGAGGCAGTGTTTTGGCAGGTTTTTAAACGCTGACTGAGCGAGTGTGTGGCAGGCCATTTGTACCATATGGCACCCAAGAGCTAATCCGGGAGAGGGTGCTGGGCAGTGACGGGGGCCAAAGCTGAAATGCCATTTAGAAGTGAAACATCAGCCCAAGTGGCACAAGGCCATAAAGCCAAACAATGGAAGAGTCCAGGGGTAGGAAGGGAGCTGGAGACCAGAGGATGACTGTGCTCTTGAAGCCAGCCATATTTCTTTACCTCCTGCTGTCCATATTTGTGAAGTGCTTAGAAATGCTGTTGAGTGTAAGCATATATTATAAATATTGAAATAGAGATCTCAATATATATGATGTATTTTGTATGCATATGTTGCTTTGCTCTGGGAAACCCAATGAAGAAAGAACAGAGCTGTACAGAAAAATGCATTTCTGGCTCTGCCTTGGAATGGGGAGCTAGTGTGCTGATGGTGCTGTTGCCATGACCTGTTTGTAGTGGAGGCTATTGATCTCAGAGGGGGCCATCAACTGACAGGATGGGAACCCTGAGCTTCAGCTGGTATTGACCCTTTTGGCCTTGGGAAGTGAAGTAGATCTGGTCCATGGTCATCTTGCCTTTGAAAGGATGTTTTATCCTCCAAAGATCAAGTGATGGAGTTTTCATTTACAGTCTTGTTATATTAAACAAATGACATTGTGTAATCGTTTGCTCTCTGCTCTTGGGCTGTAATGGATAGCACTTGTCACAGTTATTGATTTTTCCTCTCTTAGAGAAATCTAGTACTTCAGGAATATTGAGTCATGCTATTATCCGGACAGGTGCCAGCTCTCTGAATGACAGACAACAGGCTGTTGTCACTGTAAACACTTGATAGGTGGCAAAAAAAAGTAGCAAGAGTGTCATTTATCCACTAAAATACAGTAAATAAGATAAAGGCTTGGTAGTTCTTTCATGCCTTAGCTTACAAAGAAAATAGGATTTGTTATGCTGGAACAGACTGATTTCTTGTGTGCTCCCTTCACTGTGGTGACTGTGACCTGATGCCCTGGAGGATGGCTCCAGTGAGCAGGTTATTCCCAGGTTTATGAGTTTCATTTGAGCAGAGCAGGAATGTTTGTATTGACCTGGGTGTTGCTGATGTCAGAAACTTGGGGACACTTCACAGTTCTCCTTTCCTTCTTGGGATGTCACTGCATTTTTGGATAACTGCTGCATTGGATGACTGCCTTGGATGAAGATGTCCAAAACAGCAAGTGGTTACAGCAATTTCAAACCCTCCCAAGGTATGTGTAATGAAATTTGTCTTCAAACAGGCATTATCTTGCTCTTTTCCTCACTATAATTAATCTGTGTTTTGGATTGCCTTCTTTAATGTACAGGTGAAGGGTGGTAGCTCTACTGATCTGCCACGTGAGTGTGCTGCTTCCTCCTAGCATGAGGGTGCAGAGACCCATGGGGCTGGAGCAGGATGGCACAGTGTGGTCCTGTCTCAAGCAGCGTTCAATGAAAATGAGCATTGGCTTGATGTGGGTATGACAAAATGCCTGGAATTCTTGTCTTGATGAAGGGAAGAGGGTAAAGTTTAGAAGCAAGTCATGAACTGGTGATCTAAAATTAAAATAATAGAAAAGGATGCCCAAAAGCAGCAAACAGTGTGTGCTTCTTCTTAGCTGTGTGTCTGTTTTTCACAGAAAAATGCAATGTGAACATAAAAGCAGAGAGCACTCAAAACCAAGTTCCTGGATAGAGAGAAGAGAGTTCCAGTATGGTGGCCCTTTGCTGTTCACTCCCAGGCTGCCAAGGGATGGGACATGTGAGACACAGCTGTGTGTTTGCAGATTGTCCGTATGGTGTCTTGGGGACAGAATTGACACCATGCATCACTGCCAGGGCTGCATACTGTCATACAAAGCACTGGAGGCCATCTGACCTCTACCACAGCTCACCTAGCTTAATGGCTTTCTACAACACCTCCCAGTTCAAAAGAAACTAAACCAGCTATGCTTATTTGACTTAGAGGAGCTGGTTAGCATGCACATCATTTCTGCATCCACACAGCACTTGAATGGCCTGGGCCTTTACTTATTACACCAGTGGATAGCAGGCTTACACAAGCAAGTGAAATCAGCTTCCACATCAGGAGGAACAGAAATCTGTATTTGTTGGGAAAAACCTTTCAGGCATTTAGAGCTGTGAAGCTGTCTGAAGCAGTTGTTGACTATAATACCACCTTTGTCCATGGCTTGCTGTTTAACAGCACAGTGTGTTGGTGCCAGTGATCCCACACATTGTTGTCAATGCAGGTGGTGGTGCAGAAGGCTGTGTGTGTTGAAAAAGGGCTTGGGAACAGCTTATCAGTAACATCAAAAATACCTGAGTGTGTCTACCCCATTGCAGTTGCCTGACTCCATAAAGCAGCTTTTTCCCTCCAGCTTTGGGCTCTGCACCCTTCCAGCTATCAACCCTCAATAGGTCCCATCTGATTTCTGTATTTCAAAACACTACTTCTGATCCTTCCTCCTCTATTTTCCTCTCTGCTCCTATCCTCTCAGTGCATCTGGCTTTTTCCTTAGGCCTGTCCTGTCTAAGCCTGGTAAGTGATTATGCTTCTTGTGAGATCCAGCTCTGAGCTTTGCCATCACTCCCTGTGGAAGGGGGGTTTTGCAGGCTCTTTTGCATGTCTGAGTTACCAGATTATTTGCTTTCTTGCTGCATGTCTGTTAAAAGAAGCAGCTGGTTTATCTAATGGTATCTGCTGTTGTAAACTGTGCTGATAATTCACCCTTTTGATATTTTTCTTTTCTTAATTCTTCCTCTGCTCTCTCACTAGTCAGGTTTCCCAAAATAGCAAGGGAGCACCTTGGTCATTTTTCTTCTTGACTAAATCCTTTAAATTTCTCACTTCTCTTCAGCAGTCCCAGAAAGTCTAGGGAAGAAGTAGCTGTATAGCTATCAGGCCTCCTTTGCATCCATATGAGCAGCCCTGGCTGGTGTAATACACCAATGGTGTAATCCATCCCCATGTGCAGCACATTGGCCAACCACCCTTTGAAGTTTGTTTCTTTTGCTTCCCCTTCACTCCTGCATCCTCCCTCCTGCTGCTGGGAAGGATTTTCCACAGATCTCACCCTTGGATGCAGGGGGCACTGGGAGGTGGACAGGGCAGGTCCTTGCAGCACCTGGACATGGGGTCTTGCATATAACACATGCTGCTCCATGAGACAGGGCTGGATTCTGTGCAGTCTTTAAGTGCCTTCAGCTCTTCCCTCCCAAGACCTGTCTGGATGGACACGTTCCTTAGGAAAGCTTTATCTACTGACATGGAAGATAAAATTATTAACTGTCATTTGTTTAGCTACCTATTGCCCAGAAAATAGATTTCTGAACCCCCAAAATATTGTAAATACATTAAAAGAACTACTATAAAAGAGAGATGCTAAAGTTATTCTGGAGATTTAAATAATAAAACTTTAATCAAATTATGAAGTTCAAGTCTAGATACCGGCTATTTCACTGAGTTTTAGTGCATTTCCCCTTTAGAAGATATTCTAATTTATGACTGCTGAAGTAGAGGGTTACAATAGTTTGCATAAAAAATGGAACTGGAGGCTCTTTCACGGCTACTTTTACTTGTAGTGCTGCAACCATATCTACCATTCACTGTCAAATATTCATCTTTTTTGATGAACATCCCCAAATCCCCAAATTTTTTTTACAGAATGGTAGGCTTGGGCTATGAACCAGGGTTTTTATAGTTGTTCCAGAAATTGTTTTTTTTCAAGCACATGACAATGAAATCTTGATTAGTGGACTGCAGCTCCTTGTCCTAGGGGGAATGAAAGCCCTCTCAGATTTTGTAAAGGTGGCTCACCTGATGGTAAAGGCACTGCCTGGAATATTTTGCAGATTGGCGTTTCTGTTTGTTGATTCCATATTAAACAGAATAACCAAGCATGCTGAAGGTAAAGCCCTGGTTTAATTAACCCTCTTGGTGTAGTACCATGTGATTAAATGTGACTGAGCTGCTCCTTGGGGCTTCTGCTACTGAAAATACTAACAATAATCATTTGTTTTCTTTTTATATTTAAACACATTATTGCATAGCTTGGTGCAGAGATAATTACCAATTTTATCTCCTGTGTTTTTCTAATGTTCATTAATAACAATAAAGGGTTGTAGGTTAAAAACTCATTTAATTGCCTTTATGTTAATGACATTATGAATAGCCTTAGCTACAAGATTTTAATTCTGTCCAGTATTCTGTTTCTCAGTAAAGCCCCAGGAGAGCTGCTCATTTTATCAGCATTACTGATTCAGAGTTTTTCCTTGCAGGTGGGTTTTTGTACATAATCAGAATTAATGCACAACACATTTTGCAAGTAACAGAGTAGAAGCTCTCTGAATAAGTAATTAACTAGAGTGCCCAAGGAAAAATGCCTGAGAAAAATTTTTAGCATATTCATAAAACATTAAGAAGAGTCACAAACACAGTGGAAACAATTTACTGATAATATGCTTTCATGCCATTTTCTAACTCTCTTCCTTTTTTTCTCTCCTCTTTCCCTTTTAATGAATGGAGTAAAACCCATGGAATTTTCAGCTCTCATTAAGGAGCACCTGCCCTTGGAACAGATTATATTCTGAGCTGCATTGGACAAGGACTTATTGGAAGATAAATGGAAGTCAATACTAGGTTTTTTCAAAGTAAACAAAAATAGACTTTTCTACTCCATGTATAAATAGCCTCCTTTCTACACCATGTCCTTATTGCTGAAAGACAGAAGGAAGGAAAGGTTATCTCAGTTGCTTCTGTGTCTAGTGATAATTAAGAGATCCCTCAAAGATGCTGATGGGGTGCAATGGGTTTGGAATATGCCAAAGTGGATCCAGATACTTCCATTCCTTGGTTAAGTGTGTGGGTCTGGCCCACATGCAGGGTAGATTAAATACTGCCTTGCAGTAGCTCAGCCATAGGATCTGTCTATTCCCACTCCCTGTCCTCTAGTACAGGGATCTCAGCAGTGGCTCTTCCCTGCTGGACCCTACACTGCAGTGATTGCGGCAGCCAAATGGAAAGTACTGGGCTGGGCAGATAGAGCTGCACTAGAGAGAATGCAATATCTGGGCAGTTGTGGGCTCTTCAGTGTCTCCCTCCCCTAACCACCCTCTGCAGGGTCAGGAAGGGCTCACTGTCTTGGTGGTCCTGCTTGGTTTCAGACCCAACTGCTGCAGCCCCTTGTGAGGGAGTGGGCAGTGGTCCTGCTGCCCTGGCTTCCTGCATCTCTAGGCTGAGAGACACTGCTATGGAAGCATCCAAAAAAGGGCACACATAACTCTCTGTGTTAGCCTGAGTAGAAATGGGTGATGCCATAGCTGTAGGCAGCGGGCAGTCAACATTGCAGTCCTTAATCATTGAAAATCTGGAGAAGTGAGATGGTCTTAAATATCTTAATGTTTAAGAAAAGTAAGTCTGAAAGGTGTTTGTATTTCTCTTCTAGCACCAGCTCTTGAGCTTTTGCTCATGATCACATGGACTTGTGTTCAGTGAGACTGCCATCCTCAGGTGGTCAAGTGGTTCTAGGGATCAGAGCTGCCTCAGGAAAATAGTGAGTCCTCCAGTGCCTGTAGTATGATGTTAGAGCTGTGGCAGTGAGGCTGCAGGGTTCCAGTCTGCACACAAAGAGAGAAGACCAAGGATGTTGCAGGGTGGGACCAAAATATCACAGTGGGCAATATCTTCACCCTCTCCTTTTAGGGTGGCAGAACTGACCTGGAGGGCTTTTCCCTATGAAGGTGAAAATCTTGGACAGTTTTTCTGGGAACTGATGGATCAGCCCGCACTGATCTGCTGGTTGGTGGTTCCTGATGAGGAACCAGGGGTGTGACGGGCCATTGAGGACTGTCCCTTCAGTTCAGCATGAAAGCAGTGAGCTGGAGCAAAGGTCCTGCCCTGCCAAGCCTGGCCTGCTTGCCACTGAAATCCCCTCCAGCAACTGTTCTTTTAATGATGTTTCTGACAGGCAGAGAAAGCACCATTGTTTGCTTAGTTTGCTTTAAAAATAGAGTTCTAAATTTGCAAGCGACAGTTCAATGCGTGTCTGAAACCTGGTGCCCCAGGGTGTGCACGAACACTAGTAACCACAAACATGGCACGAGCTTGTGGGGACATGGGAAATGGCAGCACTAGGGATGCTAATGTGATTAAGTCATGCACAACTGAATTAGTTTCCCTTTTCCTCCCATGGTTGGTGGCAGGCCCGGCTGGTCACTTGCTGGTGGATGGAGACGTTGCATTCAAGGTCGCAGCAAGTGCACGGTGGCACTGAAGTCACACAGCTTCAGTTTGACCCTGGCTGTGCAGGGCCACTCTTACAGAGCTGGGAGCAGGGGATGAGCAGCCCTCCGTGTCTCCATCCTGCATTGAAAGGTAAATCTTGGCAGGCAGCACCCTTCTGCCAAGTGAGGACAGTGTTTAAAATGCTGAAATTTGCCTAGAGAGGGCTTTTCACATCAAGGTTTAACCAGCAAGAGAGCTAAGTGGGGAGAGCTAGAGCTTTGCCTGTGCTAGAGCACAGACTGAGTGTGGATACCCAGTGCAGCTAAAGCTCTCATAGTCTCCTGTTTAAAACAGCAGGAAAGCAGAATCTCTTTTCTAGCACCAAAGACATCAGAACAGTGTTATCCATTTAACTGAAACACCTGACTGAAGACACAGGACCAGCAATTGAAACATTCATGACATCTCTGTGCCTATGATGGGCACCATGTTTTCACACAGAGGTTTGGAATGCAGAAGTGTTCTGAATGCAGAAGGGAATAAGCACATCTGCATAGGCAAGGGAAACAGAACTCATTATGTGAGAAGGAGATCCCAGAGAAGAGGAGAAGCTGTGGCCATCCCAGCCATGCAGCTTGATCCCCCAAGCGGACAGGACAGGTCACATATCTCAAAAGATTTCACGCTAAAATCAGCCTATTCCACGAAATTCTGGGAGGATAAAAAACTGAGGTGGAGGGTCTGCCACATGGTCATCTGGACAATCTGGAGACATCCTGCTTTGTTTTGACCCTTTTTTGAATGTCTTACGACTCTCCCTTGTGTTTTAAAACAAAAGACCATTTTTACATGACCAAAGCGGATTGCTTTCACCAGAAGCATTTGTAAATGTGCATTTTCTACCCACTGCTAGGGACAGACTAAACCTGAACTTCCTTTCTTAAGAAAGCTCCCTCAAATAGATGTATTTTTTCCAAAGCTGCAGACGAGCTCTCCACTGAGCCCACCTTAATCTGTGCCCTGGGTGACAGTGCTTTGTGGCTTGGTGTGATGGGACCTGAGTGGTTACTTGAGAAGAAATGTCTGTTATATGGCAGGAGACCCAGCAAGCAAATGGCAGCTTAATTTCTGTCTAGGGGTGAGATAAAACTGGATTCTGACATTTCTGACTTATGAAAGGAAAGCATTTTAAGTAAGTATGTATTTTGTATCTTTTTTAAAGTAGAATTATTTTCTGACCTGATACTTGCAGCTTAAAATCACTGTGTCAGAGCCTCATCTTTCCCTGTTTAATGGTAAGATGTAACTTGTCCTTCCACACTTCATTAATTTGTGTTTTGTGTGCATCTAGCTAACTATGCAACCCCTAGGCTTTTGATTGTATATTACACCATTTACTATTATAACAGCATAGCCATCAGCGAAAAAAATCCTTGAAATGAGACCAACCTACTTCTGAATATCTGCATTAGATATTTGAGTCTTGCAGCTAGCTCTCTAAAAGGTAGGGATTTAAAAATAACAAAACAAAACCCATGAAAATTATCCAATCCATGAAAAATATGCAGCCTCAGCTACATGGAATCACAGCAGGTACACTCTGTCGGTGCAGAAGTGATTGCAAGCCCTGTCTTGGGGTGGGGCTAACAAAAGGGTTAATGCCTGGGAGGCACCCACAGCCCCTCTCCAAGGTCAATGGGAGCTCTGCCTGCTGAGCTCATGCAGGATCAAGCTCTGTTTTTCCATGATGTGTAACGCAATTGGGTAATACAGTGGTTTCTTGTTGCTCTGTAGCTCATTTAAAAAAATATTGCTTTTCTGCAAATGACCTAATCTATTTCATTATTCAATATAAAATCATGGAGAAAATACTTATGCAATCTTTTCTATCCCTTTTTTTTTTTTTGTGAGAGTGCAGGAAGAGCAAGATAGGTAATTGCTTTTAAGTAATGCTTTGTATTTAAGTGCTAATCTGATATTGTGAGTTGACCCTTTTCTTAAAGCTAGGCATATTCTCTAGCATTTTGTGGTGGTAAATATGTAGACCTACCACTTACCCAGTAACAAGCAAGCATATTTGCAGTAGATGGGAAAAATAAAAACAAACTAATGTATATTTTTCAACTTCCTGGTGTTTTAACCTTTCTTAAGAAAAGACTCAGGGGACATAATTGAAGGGAAGTGTTTTTCTTTAGCAGATGAATTGCTTTGCTCAGATAATATTTTAGTTATGCCAATAAAATGAAGGGTACCCAGAAAACCATGAAACTGCCAGCAGTTGTTAGTGTACGACTATTACCAAGGCAGAAATGAGGCCAGAGCAGTGATAAATGTGCACATCTCTCCCTCCATCAGCTGAGGAATGACCTGGATACACTTTACATCTGAGCACCAAGTGGGCCAACATTTTTCACAGCAGCACTTAATAGTGGACATTAACTTAGCCCTCTCCAAAAGGGCTGACCCGGAGGCTACCCTCTGTGGTTCTCCAAATTGTAATCGCTTCTGCAGTCTGTAATTTTATCAAATCGCATGCACCTTTTCCAGCCACTTATTGGCCAATTAAGTCAAGTTCTCACTGAGGGGGTCCAGCTGGCTTCAAGTTATCTTAGATGAATTGATTGAAGACATTCTGCAATCTATGAACCCAGTTTAATGATCTAGGTGATAATACTTGTAATTCTTCTCAGTCAAGGGAATTTGCTGCAGCTGTTGTCTGCAAATCCGTGTTCTGATACAGTGAAGTACCAGAAGAGCGTTAATCCGCCCTCAGAGTTTATAGTGATGGCTGCATTGTGAAATGGGAAATTTAACATTCACATAGCATTGCCAGGCAGAGACAATTTTTTTGTTGATGTGTTTTTATTTTATTCTATTGTGAGTGTTAAAGAGGTTACATGGAAGAATACATTATTGATAATTCTTAAAATTGGAGACTGTACAGCAGTATGGAACAGCCTACTAAAATATTGCATAAAATGTTTGAGCTGGAAAATGAGATTTGCCTTAGAGCATGAATACACCATTTTTAACATTTGGAGGTGGAGCAGAGCTCCAGAAATAAAACTACTGGGCCAGATCTACTCCCTAAGATATTCCAGCTATCTGGAGTTAGTTTTGCTATTCGAGAGTTCACTAGTATAAATGAGACCATAATTTCTGTCTCTTTAAAAAAAATTATAAATCTTTTATAGACAACAGAAATAAATACACGGGAATAGGTTCTACATTTAGCCATGCTAACATAAATCACGAATAACCTCACACTTACATGATGTAAACTGCTGTAGAATCTGCCTCTGAGACTGGAGTCCTTGCCCAGATTGCTAGAAGTGCAAATGAAGGAGTGATGTACAGTCCAGGCCTGTGTCAGAGTATCTCCAAGACCTGCATTTGCCTGCATGAGGACCTGTGAAAACAAAGAAATAATAATATTTTCTTGCTTTGTCAGTATATGCCTCTTTTCTGAGCCCCAAGAATGTTAATCTCTTCCCTATGAAACAAATAATGCAACTAGTGCTAGGTAATATTTCTCATGTTGAAAATTCAAATTATTTAGTAATGAATTATCCTGTAGTGCATATGTGAAGTTTCTGTTTGTGGAAGGGATTGGCTGGGGTTTGATTTCACTGAAAATGTAACAACCGATGTATTAATTTATGCTGTGCTGTAAGACACCCATTTACTTCTCAGTCACAGGCACTTCCCTTCCATGCAGTGTGACCAAGCCCAGCTCTATCAATGTCTGTCTTGCTGAGAAGCTCTACTGCTTTTGATGAGATTTAGTTATTCTTTTGCTGGGAAAGATCCCTTTTTATGGGGTTACATATATATATATATATATATGGGATTTTTTTTTGTTTGTTTGTTTTTTTTTTTTTTTTAGAGAGAGTTATGTGAGGTTTCCAGCCCCATCCAGCTTGCCTGATGCTCACATCTGCTGAACCTGACACCAGAGATCTCTGCTGCCATGGGCAGAGGGCATGCTGGATGAGCAAGGCCCTTCTCCCCACCTTCATGTGAGCCAGACCCAGAGTTCAGTGGGGTTTCTCTTTGTGTATGTAGACTTGGATCAAGCTGTGTTGGCAAGCCCGGGTTAGTCAACTTACTGTGTGTGCTTCAAGCATGTGTCTTTGGGGGTTTGAAAAGTGCTGTAAAGATGATATAAAATCCTCATTTTATATTACATTTATATCATATTATATCTTCTCTCCTGGGAATTTGGCTGGCTGAAGGAGGTTGTGTGTTCCACAGATAGAAGAAATGGAGCTGTTTTGCCTAGGTCTGCTGCTGTTGTACTTGGGGAAAGCTGTCCTACCTCTGGGAGGTCCCTTTTCCAGTGGCAAAGCAGGGATGATGGTGCCAACTTCTTCTGCAGATAGCTGCAAGCTCAGGACCCTCAGTGTCAACATCATTGTTGGGTGGGTTGGACTGAATCCCTGTGGATTCACAGGCCCTATCTGGGTTCCTGGGACCACCTCCCTGGGGAAGATGGGCCTGTAGTGAGGGTCCTCAAGCAGCTCCTTTCCTGTGGCCCTCTCCTCCCAAAGATGCTGTGGCTGGGGTAGGGATGTCTCTGCACCATGGGCTCTGGGGGAGAAGAGGGTCAGATATGTACTCTGCCATTTATGAAATTAGTGAGCCATAATTTCATACATGCATGCAGTAGAAAATGTCTTTGATGCTAACCATAGAAAATAACTCTGAAATTAGCTGCACCAAGGGCATGCTCCTGCCTGACTGGGTTGATCTGTACAAAGCTGAGCCTTGGTGTCGTGTTGGCCATGCTTCAGTGGATGCACATTGTACTTGCCCTGCTCAGAAGGGAGAATGGGGCCAGGGATCTCTCCCTGTAGCAGGGCTTCGATTAAAGTGTATATGACTAAGGAAGCTTGGTATGGCCACAGAGAACATCTTGTTCCCCATATTTAGCCATAGGCAATGTCAAGTACTATATGTTATATGAGTGCTTTTCTCCAGTCCTGTAGGCCTTGTTTTAGAGGTTGACTGTAGTGAGTAGAAGGGCTTAGTTTTAAAATAAGTCTTAAAAAAATATTTAGTTTTCATCTTTGCCACCCAGAACAGCAATATCCACATGAGGGGGCTGCCTTGTATGAGACAGAAAGTAAAACCTCCACTCATGCAGCTCTGCAGCATCTCCTGTCAGGGCCAGGCACTGCTGTGGCAGCAGCCCTGGTGCAGAGTTATATTTTCACCATAGATGCTCTAAAAGGAGAGGTTAATTAGCATGGCTGCCTTTGATCCTCTGCTTGAGAGGGAAGAGAGAGTTTAGTCAGTAACACTAGCCAGCTTCCAAACACTTTATGGATTTTGGCAAGAGGCATCACAGTCACAACATTTGAATATTAGCACTTTATAGCTCAGCCACACTAACAACTGCTAATTAGGCAGCTTGGACATGGCTGAGAGCTGCCTTGAACCTTGTGTACTAATTTACACCTCTACACAGCTACAGCTCTGACGTGGGAACGTTTTACACCCAGTTCACATGTACAGAGATGATTAGCAGCAATGAAGCCAGGAGAAAGCCTGATATTGGATTCCTCTTGCATTCCACCCTCTTCTCAGCACTTAATTTTGCTTTTCTGGAACACCCAGAGGTAGAGTGAGGGAAACCCCTGGGCTGCCAGCTCATCCACTACGGCATCTTTGGAGAACTTGCTGTACTAAATCCCAGGATGGAATTTATTTCAGCAGAGCACAACCACTTTTAACTGGCCCAGAGAATTCATCCTCCAACTAACCTCCCATGGATTTATCAAAATCCAGAGATGTGTTTTCTCTCCATGCCAATAGATTTTTTTTTGGCTTGGCCTAAGCAGCAGCACTTGAAATGTTGAAATGTTTTATGCTTTATACTTGAGTGCTGTTTTCTCCAATTTTCATTGTGCTCTCCCTCTTGCGTACATGGACTTAGTAAACCACTGTCTGTGATTTGCTGCCACCCTTCCCCCCATAGCTATTATCACCACTAAGGTGATGAGGTTCTCTGCTGCTCGTGCAGCCATCGTCAATTAAAATACCAGCACTCTGGTACTCTTCTGCAGCTGAGCTGTTTGAGGTCTGATAAATAAGAGGTGAGTGTGGGTCTCCTGTCCCCAAGGTGACTTGAGTCCCTGTTGCTTGCCAAGGTGCTGTCAGTGCTGGAGTGAGCCACACATCCAGAAATCTCCTACTGATGGGAATACTCTTAACATTGCATTTCTAATGAGAATTGTGTTAGTGGTGTCCCCAGCTACAGACTTTCTCCTGCTGAAGGCAAGTTGACATCTCATGGAAGAGCTCCTCCTCATCTGCTCTTGTTCCCTGACCCACAGATAAAATGCTGGGTTTTCTGAAGCTCCTTCCTCAGCTCCATACCAGCCTTGTTTCTAGACTGGTGGGAGCCCTTTCCTGGGCTGGGTTACCTCACTGGGAGCAGGAGTATTTTCCCATGGTCCCTGGGGAATGGGGGTCGGAACAGTGGCTGCTGGTTTGCAATGCAAAGGAAGTGTATTAATCAGAATTAGACGCTTATTTCTTCTTTTTAAATGATACAGTTTTATTTTTTTTCTTTTAAAATAGTTGAGACATTATATAAACAAATGAAAAATAAAGGCCAGCCTGATGGATATTTCTCTGGGAGAAGTCCAAGATGCTTACTTCATTATTTCTTGGGCTACTTTAAAATCAAACCTATCTTTCCCTTATGTTATACGTCCTCGCTGCTGATGGGAATAGACCTGGATTACATTAGCAGTGATAAGTAGAAGAGAACATGTGTGGTTTTGCAATTTTCTTATTATTTTTATACTTAATTACTAAGATCCTGAGCCATATGTGCTTAATTCAAGATGTCAACAAATGGCCACAGAACAAAGCAGGATTGTGAGTTTCTGCAGGGTTTAGGCTTTAGGTGCTTATCATGGCTTGGGAATTTGGGCTTTTTCCTGGAAGTTCTGCATTGAAGCTCTTTAATAAAAAGAAAAGTTAGCAAGGAAAGCTTGCAATCAAATAAACAACAAAAGGGCAAAATTGTATTTCACCTTCTGTAATTTGATCTGTAAGAAATCTAAATCACTCATCCAGAAGAGAGAGATTTTCAATTAGTCCTCTTTTCTTAAACATGCAAATCCCCCAGCCATGTTTAGCAGCACAGTTTTGCCCTAACGCTGCTGAGAATTCCCAAGCAACCTTTAATACACGGCCATGCCTTCAGGCTTGTCCACTTATGTTTTCTCTCCTGCCTGGGCACAAGATAGATTATGCATATTATTATTCATAAGTGCCACCTATTGAAAGCATAACCACAGGCACGTCTGCAAAGGGTGGGCTTGCCCCAGCTGTCCCCGCTCATGTGAAACATTCCTGCTCTCCACTGGACTGCTCCAAACCATTCCCTCAAAATCGAGGTTATTTCCTTGCCAGACATCCGGAGAAGGACTTGCAAAATGACCCACGGACTTTAAAGGCAGCTAAAATTGAAGGGGCTATTCCCCATTTTCCTCCTGCAAAAGTTTTTCCTGATGTTGCTTTGGTTGCCTCTCCCTGACCCCTGAGGCTACTGCTGCCTTGCAGGGTGCTGGAGAGAGGGCTTTAGGCCAGGGTGCCTGGAATCATGAAAGGTAGTGATATGATATGAAATATATGTTCCTCGTTAAACATGGCATTTCTGTGACTGATGCAAGAAACAATAAATAGTACAGAAGAACTGAGAAGTAAATAGATAAGAGTCTCACGTGACTGGATGTTATTTGATAATTCTTAGATAAGGGGTAAATATAACTGCTTTACAGATGAAAATTCAAGTAGTTTTAGAATAAATATATATCTTTTAAATCTGCTCTTGCATATTAAACCATTTTTCTGAGAGTTTGAGTGTGTTTGTATAAAGAACAAACACACAGGATACAAGTAATTTGCAGTTTGCCATAAAAATGATTTTCAAGAAAGATATAATTATGAATTAGGAATACCGTTTAAATAAGAGTCTTGAATGCTAGTGGCTAGAATTAAGCATAACCGTATGTTTCTACAAAAGGTCAATTGTGATTTTAATTACTCTTATGTAAACTAGCTGATGTTTGAACTGCAGTCATAATTAATATACGTGCCTTATTGCCACGTTATTGCATTTTTGATCACGACAGACTTATTGTGTCTGGGCAGTCTGAATGAACATATAAATGGATGTGAACTTCTTTGGGCTGATTTTCTGTTACACCAGATTTATGATGACATAACAGCATTAGCTCTGACTGCTCTGCACTGAGATCAGTCCGGGGCATCAGAGTGGGGTGGGAGAGGTGTGCATTCAGTGACGGGAAGCACTGCTCCAGGATGGCAGGATGGATGGCAAGGAGGTGTGAGCAAGATGTGGAAATACAGTTGCAATGTCTTCCTTCCTTAGAAAAATCTCCGGGGGGAGCAGCAGTCAGGAAAAGTACAAGAGTCTTCTAGGGGTTTTCTTCTCTTTCTGTGGAAAGGCTTGGTGAGAAGTGTTTTCCTTGGTGGTAGATGGAACTGAGCTGTGTGACAGGAGGTGCAGCTTCTTCTTTCCTCTGCAAAGGGCTCTAATTTTTGGCTTTCAGAGAGCAGTGAAGCTAGAGAAAGTTTTATGGGAGCATCATCATGTGTGCCTAAGCACAGCCCCAGCAGCAGTGGCAGCTGCAGGAATCCCACTGCCCACCCTGCCCTGCCCTAGAGTTCTTGGGCACAGCTTTGGCTGCAGTCCAGTCCAAGTCTGCACAAGGCATTGCTGTTCTCAGGTACCAATCAAAGAGTAGAGGCAGAATAAAAACTTTGTATCCTGATGCACATTATCAAAACTTTCTATTTTCTGTCTACAGGATGCAGTTTCTGTCTCTAAGAGGGTCCTGAGATGGCCTCTATGTTGGGCTATCCCTGGTCTACCCCCAGCACCGACTGGGATCCAGCCAGCAACTCCCAAACACAGGTCATGATGGACATGGGCTTGGAAAAAGGATCCTCACACCACTCTGGAGATCAGACAGGTACCTGTTGGAAAACCCACTGAAGGATATTAAGGCCTGGCATAGGTGTGCTTCCCACCATGCTGGGGGTGGCACTGTGGGTGGGAAGGTTAGCCCAGGGTGGTAGAAACAATGACAACTGAAATAGCCCTAAACTGGAGAGAATCAGGGCCACAGGGGCTGTCTGGGCTCATGCTCAGAGTTGGATATTGCATGCAGGTTTTCAGCATGCTCCATGGGGATTTTTTAAAATAGATGCAATTGAAAGTAAAGTATAAGGAAATGGTGCCAGAGATGCACCTTTAATCCCCAGATAGCTGGGCTCCCTTTCTTCATGGGAGAGAATGAGTGTTATGGCTCCTTCTCTCTCATACTTTCTATCAGGGATGGGTTAAAAACTGAAGACAGCTCTCCAGAACTGCCTAGGGAAATGACACTGAACCTCCTTCCTCAGAGGCTGGGGAGATATGTTCAGAAGCTTATGTAAAATTGTGGAGAAACCAAATCCTTTGTTCTTAAAACCCTTCCAAGGCCCTCTTCAGCCCATGAGATCAGCCTCAGACACAAGTGTCTTGGATGCTTAGATCTGTCTTGGAACAGACAGTCCTGTGGGTACTTTTAAATTAAAAACTCCTGGTTCCGTGGTACTGCACCTCCTCAGAGCTTTGCATTCTTTCTCTATAGTGGTGACCATTCTGTCATCTCAGATGTCACTGGCAAACATTGCTTAACCTCAGTGCATCTCCTTCCCTCCCTTCAGCATTATTACCCTGTGCTGGAATAGCATTTGTGGTTGTTGGAAGTGCTGGAGCGTGGCTCTCCTGGGAGGCAGGGTGTGGGTTTCTGCTGTATGGGATGATGGGCTCCAGCCCTGGCCCAGGTGAGAGGAGCATGTCCCTCTCTGTGCCTGCTCACTCCTGGCCTGCTGACAAGGGTACCAAGAACTGTCAGTCCCCTGGGCTGCTGGCCATGGGGACACCACCTGTGTGCCCCAGAGGAGGGATGGTTCTGCCACAGCTGACCTGTGCCCTGTCAGAACCAGCAATTTAAGGGGTGAAAGATCTAAGGTGCCATTGCCCATCCCCAGCAAGGCATGGCAGCTGAATGGCTCTGGAGCCCAGAGCAGTGTGGGGACCTGAGTCCAGGGTTTGTCCTGCTTCTGAGAAATGCTTGGTAAAGATGCAATGCTTTATCACCCTCTGTGACACTGTTACTTTACTGTAACAGTGCTGTGGTTTACAGTATGTTTAGAAGGCTGGATCAGTCTCCATCCGTCTCTTACCATCTAACTTGCAATGGCTGTTCATTGCTACATTTGTCTTTGTGAACAAGTAGAGTGATAATTCTTCACTCAAGTAAAGATAAATCTCGTGGAGGTCTGCCTGTCATGTGTGGGTGCATATCATACAGTGTGTAGTGTGAGCAGACAAACTCTACATGCTTGCAACACATAAATGCTTTATATACGTGTGCATATACGTATCTAGCATTAGTGCAGCCAGACATGCCCAAGCTTGCATGTCTGGTGGACATGTCTGCACCTCTCTGTAGAAAAGCTGTATTCATATGTATACAATTACACATGTAAATATTGTCAGAAAAAACCTAAATCGAGTCCCTGTAGATAGCACCATGGAAAATTAAAGATGAAGCTGAGAAGAGACAGCATTAATAACCAAGGCTGCTATGTCACCAGTCCAGTAAGATACCTTATGAAGAAAAAAAAAGAGCACGTGGAAATCTTTAAGTAATATCCACAAGCGTCACAGGTACCCACCCCAGGAGCACATGCATTTAAAGGATGTGTGTGCATGTTTGTGTTTGTGTGGGTGTTTTATGCATCTGGAAAGGCTCCCTGAGACAACTGAACACAAAGCCAGCGCATGTTTGTGTTAGGTTGAGATGCTGGCATTAAGATGATTATATGACTCTATTAGCAGGGTGTTATGGCTCCAATTTCACTTAACATCTGAGTTCACATTAAAATATGCCCTTGGCCTGACAAGGCATTATTAACTTGCATTTAATAAAAATAAAATATTACATTTAAAAAAATTGAAAGCTGACAAATTTGATTTAAATGAATACTGAACTCCAGGCAAATGTGTTGCTTGAACTCTGCCTGCTGTACTAGAACTGACAGGAAGCATTAAAATAATTCTGAGCGGTCAATATGTGATTAAATATCACATGTCAAGCTTAGCAGGGATATTCCTTCCAAAGAAAATTATATTGTTAAAAATAAGTGACAAATTCTAAGCAGCTCCTTCAAATTCATAAAGATATGTGAAAGAATGGAAGTATGCTTATAATAAACTGGGATGTCTGCAGGAGACAGAGAATGTACTGTCTCCTACACAGAGCCATATAGAATATCTACAGGTAATCAGATAAAAATGACTGCATATATTTGAAGCAATAAATTTCCTTTGCATTCGCCATAGAACACAAAGAGAAGAGACATCCTACATTTTCACACCATGTTTTCATCTGAAAGCTTTTGTTGTCCCGCTATTCTGTCTAAAGGTTTTATTTATTTTTATAGAGACTCAAGCATCGATATGTGTACATACATGCCAATATATATATATATACACATGCTAAAGCCATCATAAGCGATGTTTAGACTGAGAGAATGAAAACTAAGATTTTAAGGGAAATAATTGTAACAGTAATAGTAAAACGCGCCTCTCCACTCCACCATTAGATGTTTGGGAACACTAATGCATCATGGTTTTTTTCTGTTACAGATTCCAGCTGGGAGAACATGCTTAAACATGATCAACTTTCATGATGTGTTGGATGAAAGACAGACATAGATGTCATTGCTTCCACTTGCTTCAACAGGATCAATCCAGGATTACCAGGGTGCAATAAGGGCAGTGTTCAGAAGTCTATTTAGATTAGATATAGCAACAAAATATTGGAATCTACAGCTTCAGATAAATGACTCAATACGCCTAGGTCAAGAGGTTAGTGAAATCAGGTGAGATCTGACACCTATTTATCACTGCCTGAGCTCAAATTATGTTTTAAATATTGTCAGAAATGAAAAACTGCAGCCAGATGGTGTCAAATTAATTCATCTCACTGTAGTCAGACACTGTCCTTCAGTTCCATCATGGTGGATATTCTGCTATCCTGCATTAGTGGGGTACCTGTCAGAGAACCTGCTTTTACTGAGACCCAGGGACTCTGCTCAGCCCTTGCTTCCTGCTTGCAAGATGGATGTGCTGCATTTCTGTGGTGTGTGGCTGTAGGAGATCTGTACAGCACATGAGGCTGAGAGATGGCTCTTCTTGGAAAGCAGTGGATGTTGGGTGATTTGAGGCCTCATTAGCTCTTATTTGATTGAGAAATCTGATATTCTATCCACCTGGTCCAGGAAAATGGATTTATTGTTCTGTAGAAAGAGGCATATAGGAATGAAGTCTTTGATTCTGGTGTGTTGGTGCAAAGGGCCTTGAAGCTCACCCACGCACTGCACAGTGCTGGCACAACTGTCCTGTTCTTTTCCTCCGCTCCCATTTCCATTTCAGGACCATAAGAAATGTGCCACCCTGCTTATCCTGGTTGTCCCTTGGGCAAACGTTGGGATATGTTCTAGTTTACAGTGTTCAAGGGAACACAAAATGACATCGATCAGTTTTATGCTTCTCCTCTCTCCCTCGCCCATCTGCTCTCCTTCCTGAGCCCTGCCTTCAGCTCTGGCTTCAAGCACAGTGCTTGAGCCCTCCAGCAGCGGTGGGATGAGGGTGTCCCTGCATCAGGATTTCCTCCACTCTGATATGCATTTATGCTGGCTGCCTCAGATCTCCCTGCAAGCTGGGTTACAGCCAAGCCTCTCCCCAGCAAACTTGGGCTCCTGGTTCCAGGGTGCCAGAGAACCCTGCTTCCGATGCCTATCACATACTGCTCTGTGGGTTTTGTTGAGGCAGAGAGTTGGGCCTGAGTAAGGGCATAATATGTTTGGAGTGATCACTCACCACCAAGCCACAGAACCTCAGACCCCCTCATTCCTAAAGGGCCTGTCTCCAACTCTCTTTTTTTCTGGTTGTATGAGTAGAGAAAAATACAGGACTTCTCTAAAGTCCACCATAGCCAGAGGAGTTCTCTCTAAGTGCAAAGGCTGTGACAAGATAACATCTTGTGGTAGTGGTAAAACCGGAAGAGTGGAGTGATGCTCAGAGCTCTGCTGTGCCCTGTGCAAGGGGTGGTTTGAGCTGGAAACTATTGCAGTAGCAAGGGTATTGTTGTTTGAGCACAGGAGAAATGAAAGTCCAAAGATGGTTAATCTTCTCATGGGAATGTGTTACTGTGCCTTTTGGGTTGGCTTATTTCTGTGCTAGCTTTGGAAATGGTATTTCATTGGAGTAAGAGAAGACAGTGTAGTTTTTCCTACCTTGTGCTACTGAAATAGGGTCAGAGCTTGACAGATGTACATACACTGTGGTTTTATTACCTCCTTACCTCTTCCACATGTGGCAAATATACCATTCTCTTTTCCAGGGTGTGATTTCCTGTGGGGTGCAGGAGCCGAAGTAGCAGAGGGGTCTCTGAGCAGCCCCAGCTACAGGGACTGGGCTGTGGCCACAGTAAGGGCCTTAGTGCTGCCTGGCTGGCCAGGGTGAGATGTTTGGCTGTGTGTCCTTCTGCCTTCACAGCTCTGCTGAAGAGGAGAAAAACTTCATCATCAGGGCAAGTGCTGCTGCAGCCAGGGAGTGAGAGCGTGTCCGTTTGGGATGCAGATGAGACAGTTCTCAGCAATCAGGAGGATGGTGTAAAGTGGGACACTCTAGCAACAAGCAAATTATCAAGCCTGTAAGCATAAAGATTGCAAATGTCTCCTGGTTTCTTAAATTATTATTTTTGGCAGGGTTGCATATGTTCTCTGTGCTCATTCCATGAATCCAGCTGATTATTATTCCAATCACCAGAGGAAGAGAGAGTCACATTAATTTGTAGTAATTAATAGCACTGATGCATTTGACAGCGCATGTTAACAAGCCTCTTTGATTGTTTGGATCTCTAACTGCGGCCCTTCTTGTTTGCATCTCCTCCGAGGAATTCATAATATCAAAGCTTAACGGTATCTGATACTTGTCAAAATGCAATTTATAAAAGTTTAATTCTTTTATTGATTTAGTTTGGTTTTGATGCCTGCAGAGTCAGCTCCCTTGACAGAACTTAGCGGATTCAAATGCTTGTCACCAGCTCGGCCTCCTTTTTGCAGGGAACAATTGCCATAGGCCAAGCCAACAGGCATGGTTTAATTGCCATTAATTAAAAGCATAAATCTCTTTTTTCTTCAGTTGCTCTGCTCTTAAAGGGGGCTGCATCTCTCTCTCTTTTCCTGTGTTTGTCAGAACACCTTCTGGCAAGTAAAGTTAACCCATTCCATCTTCCCAAGCACTTTCTGGAATAATCTTTTGAAGCATAACTCTTATGATCTGATGTGAAATGCATGCGGTTCGGTGATATTTAACAAACTGGATTTCTTCTTTATTGCAGTATAATGAGGTCAAATGAATCCCTCCATGGGTTGTATACATGCTTAAATGGTTTCTGCATCAAATCCTTTTTGACAGCAAATAAAACAGCAGCCAAACAAAACATCAGCTACTTAAAATTGGCCGGAAAATCAGAACATAGTGTGATTGGCAAAAATGAAATTAAAAAGAAATCCCAGTGCGAGCTCCCCTACTCGCGGTAGGTGGGAGGACCGGGTCCCGGCGGGGGTGCCGCCACCTCGGCCGCTGTCGTCGGGGCGCGGCCACCACCCGCGGAAGAGCCGCTACAAGCGGACCGGATGATGACTCCCAAAGCGTTTACACATATTAGTTTTGCTGCATCTGGCAGGGCTACTGGAGCAGGGGAGCCGCCGTCCCG
>VXBI01005881.1:1613293-1642188 GCA_013397375.1 Toxostoma redivivum | reverse complement strand
CCCCCCCTCCCCCGGGCAGCTCCGCTGCCGAGCGCCTCCCTTCCCCATGCCGGAGTGGGCCGCCCGGCGGTCCCGCGGGGGCACAGGGGGCGCGGGTCGGGACAGGGGGCTGTGACCCTCCTCTGGACTCCGGGGACGGCTCTGTCCCCAGCCTTTGGAGGTGAACACCCTCCTGCGAAATTAGAAAGTTATACAGCAATTACCTATAAAACATTCATAAAGTCCCATATTATCCTCTCCTCTGAGGGTTCAGCGCTTTTTTTTTCTCTCTATTTTTGCTCGTGGGGCCCCTTTCTTTTAAGATAGAAAGGGAAAAAAACTGAAAAAAAGGAAAAGAGAAGCCTCCGGGCACGTTTATTTGGGCTTTGCTAATTAGCGAGCGGCTTGCTGATTTCTGTGCTAATAAATTCGCGTTAAAACCATATTGACCTTTGCCTTGATCTAACAAAAAGGGAGCCGGTCGGGAACGCCCACTTCGGTTTTCGCCCGTATTGCGGCCGCTGCTGAGTATTCCCCCGTGCTTTCGCCCCCAAATACCCCCCACTGAAACGAACCGGAAGCAGGTCTCTGAGTGGCCAGAGCTGTCCGTCCGCCCCGCATCGCCGCCGAGGTTTTCCCGGGAAACCCATCCTATGTGGGCTGGGGAATGAGGTAGGACATTTGGACATTTTAGAGTCTTTTCCTCAGTCTAAGCAACAAATCTTTCCGAAAAGAGGAAATTCATCTGGAAAAGCTAGTCCCAGGTCGTTGTTCTCGATGGCTCGGTTTTGGCTGCATAAACTCGCTGAAAAGTAGTGAGAACAAGGAAGGAAAGTTCATGCAAAATAGATGAGTGGCCTCCTCACGAGCACGGCCTGCCGCGGGGTGCCCACCGGGACAGGGAGCTTTTAGTGCTTTGGGAACGGCAGAGAACAAGAGCGATAGGAGTGAGGCGGGGCTGAGGAGCTGCCGGTGCCGTGTAGGATGGTGTCTAAACCACGGGTGCCGGAGAAGGGGGGCAAGGAGCCGTCACCTCTCCTGAAACGTATTTCCAGACCCAACTGAAAAGTGCGTGTAAACGGGAGGAGGTTTGGGGCAAGAATCGCTCTCTTTCGCTCTTCTTTTCCCCATGTGGGAAGTAGGGCTGCAAACCGAAGTTCTTCGTTTGACACCGTTCGCGCCAGGATAGAGCCGACCCAAGGTCAGGCTCCCCAGAAATTGCTCGGTCGGCTCGCCTGGGTGCACTTGTCGGAGCAGGCTTCGTTATTTCTTTCAAAGCCCCGGCACTCGGGGCCGCATCACAGGGCGCTGCGGGAGGACAAAGAGCCGGGCGCCAGGCCGGGATGCGTGGGGCTGCTCCCACCGCCCGGGAACGGCACGGCGTGGGGCCAGGCACCGCTCGCGCCTCGGCTTCGCTGCGCTGCCTTCCTGCCACGCCGCTCGGGTTTTCCCCTTTCCGTTCCCAGACAGCTGCTTTCGCCGCGACCGCCCCACACTTGGTGCGGAGCTGCTGAATTGCCGCAGTCTCGGTCCCTCTCCAGCCTTTGCCCTTGCCTGGGCCAGGAACCGCTCTCGGCCCTGAAAGTGGTTGTGAACAAACAACCAAACTCATCTGTTGCCAGACGAATGGGACGGGCTCTCTCAGCCTTAAACAGCGGGAAATACCGGTACCCGCTGGAAAAGACCTGTGTGTCGGTGCTCTGAGCATGGAAACAGCCCGTGAGGCTGTAGCAGGGCTGTCTGTACGCGAGGGACAGCGGCAGCCTGCGGGGTGGCCGGGAGTGAGTGGTCTCCCCGTGCCGGACAGTGGCCCGCAAGGAGTGGGGCGAGTCCGGCCCCTCCAGCCGCAGGGACACCCGCGCCGCTCCGGGCGGCCCCGCCCGCCCTCAGCACCACGGACAGCTCCGGGAGGCGCGGGCTGGCCCGGCCCGCCCCGCGGGAGAGCCCGGCCCTGGGACGTCGGGCGGGCGGCGCGGGAGTCTCCCTCCCCTCCTCCAGGGCTTCGCAGCCGCCTTCCTCGGCCGTTGCCGGCGGGGGATGGTGAAGATGAAGGAGTCTGGAACAGCCTCCTGCTGCCGAAGCGCTGCCTGGCTCGTCTCCCCGCCACCCAGCACCTGGGAGAGAGTCCCTGTCCTAGCCCGGGCCCGGCCCGCCGGCCCTGAGCGCGGGCTGCGTCCCGAAGGCTTTGTGCCGGGTGTCTGAGCTTTGCTCGCGCACCGACAGACAGGTTTAAAAACGGGACAGGGCCACTTCCCTTCTCCTGTGTCGTGTCGCTCCGGATTGACACCGGCGCGCCTGCCGTGGGACCCAGGAGACCCTTTGGACACCCTGTGCTTCGTTCCCCTTTAGTTTGTTTCTTCTGGGCTGTCCTATGTGTTTTGCAAGTGGGCACGGCACAGGAGGCTTCTTTGAGGAACCCCTGCTACACTTAGGTTTCGGTGGCTCGTTGTGCTCCGGCTCCGGCAGCAGAGCCGCGGGCAGGCTGCACCGCTGCCCTTGGCTGATGGGCTCTCTTGCGGGATGTAGCAGCAGGATCATGTTTAATTGCTTCACCCTCCCGGGAGATTAGCTTGGCCGTCGTTACAGCAGAAAGCGAGAAGGGCGACTCGGCTGGGCTAGGGTACGGGAACGAGCATTGCCTGTACCGCTTCGAGGGTGCCAACCCTGGCGCCGCTGTGGCAGCTGGGTGCTCCGGAGCTTAATCCTCTTTCCCAGCCGGGCCAGCGAATCCGGCTCAGCCGCTGGGAACCAGTCAACAGGGCCGAGCACAATTTCCTGCCGTGCCGGTTGCCCCGGTTGCGTTTAACACACCGCCCGCATGTAACGCTGTATTGGCGCTCCGGGGCTTGGCTATCACTCCTGCAGGTTTTAGTATTTCTTGTGAGGGTGGATTTTTAACTTTTGTTATTTTCTACCTTTCCAGAGTTTACCTTCCTCCAAATTCACGCCACGTTTCTGTGGAAATGTGTTTGCTGATGTTGTAAGTCACTCAAAGTCCTTATTGCAGCCCACTGGAAAACCTCGGAAGCCCAGGACATAAAGTGAGTGCAGCTAGGCTGAACTCACCTGTGGAAAGAGCAAAAGCCTTCATAACGTTAGAAATATTCCCAGGCCAGAGGTGGCGAGCATGGGCAGTGAATAACCGTTTCAGGTGGAAATTCACACGCTTTCCCCCTCCTCTATTCTGTTTTGCTGCTAAGCCCATTTCCCGCCGGTGATGCCGCCGGGTTTCTACCCCAGCAACCGGTTTATCGGGGAGCTCCGTTTGAAAGAAAACGGGGGTACAGGGAACCTGGCCTACTGAGGTGGCCCTGTGCCCTCGTCCCGTGGGAGAAACAGCCCGCTTTGTTTCCGCGATAGCATCGAAATGACTCCCGCGATCCCTGGAGGGGCACAGCTGACAGGGACGGAGACCCATCGGGACTGGCGGAGGGCGGGCGGGAGACCCCCGAAGGCGCAGCTCCGCCGTGCCCCCGTTACAGGAAAAAGCCCCGAACTTCTTTCCTGCCTTGGGCTGCTCCAGCCGTTCAAGGGCCGTGGGGCGGCCGGAGCCCGTGACTGCCTCTGCGTGTTTCCAGCCGGAGAGCAGGTCCAGCCAAGCGCCCATCGCATTAAAAGTGCCTTTCCATATTCATATGCCCTATTTTTCACAAGTCGCTTCTATTAATGGAAGCACACAAACGCCGGTCCTTAAAATTCGCGGATTTCAAAGGAACCCAAGCGAGGCGCTTTGCTCCGGCAGCGATGGATGCGGGGCGCGACGGGACCCGGGGGCTCCCCCGGCACCGCCGCGCTCGGCCAGGGGCACAGCCGCAGGTGCCGCCGCGGCGGCTCCGGGCGCCCCCGCCGCTGCACCGACCGGGCTCTGCCCCGCGGCACCGGAGCTCTTCCCCCTTCCCAAGCGGGCACAACAAAGTTGTAAGTTACTGTCTTGTTCCCTCATCTCTGAGAGCCCATGTAGGGCGCTTTAATTGCCACATTTTCAAACCAAGGTAATGGTGGGGATGTCTTAGTAATTACCTTAATGAGATAACACCTTTTCTTCCCTGAACCTACTCATTATCACACTTCTTGTTCAAATTCCAACTACAAAGAGCTATACTTGTAAAAGAAAAAAAAAAAAAAAGAAAAAGAAAAGACAGGGAGAGACCTCTGAAATTTGTTGGAGGTCTTGTTCCCTTAAAACAAGCACTTTCTGTGAATCTTCAGTATATGAACAGAATTGTTCCTATTTCTGGGGAAGGTTGGCTACAAGTAAACTAAACATCTGGGGTACCCCTTAATTATTCTTGGTTGGTGTCTTTAGTTTGACCTGTAGGGATGCAAGGGTGTCAAAGTGATGAATTTTAAGATGTTGGGCTGTGAAGACGTGCAGCTGCAAGACTGATGGGTTTAGGAAGGGAATGGTAACAAGGTTAGCTGCATGTGAAGTGTGAATTGAGATTTTTGCAAAGAGACTGTGATTGCAGATGGGCATAATGTTGTACCCTTGCATGAAATCTTACTATTATTGTATAATGGTCAGACAGAGTGTGAAATGACTTATTACTTTACTTTTATTCTTTAATGAAGTTGAGTAGGGAAGGAGAACTACCAGGAAATCGATAGTGGTGGTGCACAAAAACCGTATGACAGATGCTGATACATTAAATATTTATTTAGCTTTTTGTCACAAACTCCCTCCCAATTTTCTGCTATTTCAGAAAGCAAACAAAAATACAACTAGTGGATCTAGACAGTAAAGAAGATATGCAGATTGAGAGTGATATTTTCTTTTTCGTCCTCCCTTTCTACAGTGTACATGAAGTGGGTGTTTCTCTATGGCAGCACAGTGTATACATTATCTATGTAAAATATGAGACAGAGATACCTAGATTAAGGCTGTGCACACACGGTTTCTAGGTAGGTTTCCAGATGTTTGACACATATCTCGCTCCTAAACCTTGCAGCAGGCATGCAGAGATTTGTACACTGTTACGCTCCTGTGTAAATTCAAGTGGCCTTTTCTCCAGCTTGACATGCATGTGCAAATATCTCTCACTTTTTTCCATAGCAAGCACAGGTATCCTCATGGGTGGTATCATTCTATAAACATGCAGGACAACATCTACCTCTGAATTTGCACAGCAGCTTGTGGGTACATCTGGGGTGGGTGGACAGCTTAGCCAACACCTAATGACTTGTTTCACACATGGTTAGGGTAAAACACCTATTGCCAGAATTTGGTTCAATTGTTCAACTGCTCTGGTCTTGATGAATATGGAGTGAGAAAAAGAGCTGGAGGTGCTCCCTCAGGGTTATGTCCTTAAAGAGAATTTCCCAGGTAACCAACCTCAGGATGCCACCACTGAGAACAGTTTGGCAAATCTTGTGCCTAGTGGGTTGTCTCAGAGAACAGCTTCATCTCACTGTTTGAATATACGTGGTAGAGCTGCAGCTTCTTGCATACCTTGCCCTCTGGAAGGATGCAGCCCATGGCTCAAGGAGTTTCTCAGCCAGCAGCTCTCCTGCAATTCTCTCCCCAGACCTTGTCCCCAGATTCAGCACAATCCTTTGCTGACAGCCTGTCCGTGAGTTTTTGCCCTGTATTGTCTATGGAGTCTGGCACTGTTACATTTTAATCTGAGGTCAGTAAGAGCAGGTAAAATGAAGCAAGCATGGGAATAATTGCCTACCTCTTCTGCATTAACATATGGGGTAATAATGCTGGCAGAATTGTGTGAAACACAAAATACATCTGAGGCCTCATCTTTGTCCTTATGATAGTTTTTAAGATTTCCTTCTCATATTCTTGCCTCAATATCTGAACAAGTACAGTGTTTCAGGCTTGAAGTTGTTTCTGTTGAGTTACACTCCATTGTAGGGTTTGTTTAAAGCAGGACTTGATGCAACACTGTCCATGGAAGTGGCAAAAATGCACTGAGGGTCACAAACGGTCCCCTGACACAAAAGGGCTTGGTGTAGATGCCTGTCAGGTTTATAGCTCAATAGGCTAGCAGGAATGTTGTAGCTTTAAATACTTTGGTTTCATTATGTGAAGATCTAACAAGAAGAATTCCAGAAAGTTTTAAGGACTGCCTGGTAAAAATGATGAAACAGTGCCTGTGAACATAGAAGGGTTGGATGTTACAGCAGGCACTGCTACCCCAGCACTGTAAAAGGAACCAGGCTTCTCTCCAACTGGTGTCTAAAGCAGGAAATAGAAATATGGAAAATGAAGGCTGTCAAAAAAGCCTGTTTTGGGATTTGCCACTGGTAATTTGGCCATATCCTGTGGGTTCAAGCAGCATCACTGTTGCTGTACCAAAATAATGTACTTTTTCTGGACTAGAAATTCTGAAATAAGTTTGGATTAGTATTTCTTCAGAAGTACTAGAGGGTCTGTGGAAAAAGTGGCAAACCATGTATCTCCAATGGAGCCCCAGTATAGGCAGTGACTGCTCAACTCCTATTATATCATGTGAGTCTGAAAACTAGTGAGTTTTCTGCCTAAACAGGGGGAGGCAAGGTAAGAACACTGGCAACTTTTTATTTATTTCACACTTCAGCAGTCATTTTTCCCCCCTTTACTTTGCTTCCTTTCTCCTTTCCTTCTTTCTGTTCCCTTTTCTCTCCACCTCAGTCTGTTTTGCCAAGCATTCAGCAGCACGTCTTGGGAATCCTGCTCACCTTTCCTGGCCACTGGTGGTGGCCATGGGCAGCCTGCCTTAACCAGCACATTGGTGTATGGCTCAGGCAATGCAGCACAAAGTGTGTGTAGCAAAGCTGTGCCTCTTCCATGGAGACTAAGCTCATTACAGTACAGTACTCTAAAACATGCTTAACCTCCCCAGTCTTGGGTGTTGTATCCCAAATCTACTGCAGAGCATGGACACCCCAATTAGCACTTACAATGCACTGTTGACATTTCTCTGGGCCAGCCCAACAGGAATAATTAGATGTGATATCTAACACAAAGTAATTTTTTTCCCAGCAGAGGGTACACTGCAAAATGAAAGCAACATCTACTGCAACAGCACTTGGCCAGATTTGGCTCTTACACACAGTGTTATGTCTGCAGTGTAACTCAGCTGGCTTCTCCAGCTATATACTGCCTGTGCCCTGCCTGTCTGCTGTCAGTCTGACCTGCTGGGATTAGTACTGGGCCTAAAGCTCTGGATGCGCTGCACAAGAAAGCTGTCTTACACAGCACAGGCTCAGGAAAGCTGCTGTACACACCCTTTAGGAATCTTTCCACTAGGAGATGCAGCACGTGTGGAAACTTGCTCAGCATAAGATCTTCTCATGCTGGAAATGCTGGCAGATGACTGTGAGGCTGGTCCCACTTTAGTTTCAAGCTACCATCCCACTCCACACCAGTGGAAAGGCTGGGTTAGGGACTAGGCCAAATGTTACTGACTGAACATTGTTCTTGGTGGTGGTTTGCAGAATAGCAGTGGTAGGATCATGTTATCATAAATCCCAAAGCAGCAAGCCAGAAAGCCTATAAAAATATATGTGACAGTAAATAGGAAAGAGCTCTCTGCTGCAATGCAGCAGGCTGTCCTCTGACACTGCTAATTGCAGTAACACATTTAAAATATAAGTGTATGTAGTGAGTATTCTTACTAGGGTTTGCTACCACTGCTTTCCTACTTTCATGCATTGCAAACAGAAACTTGGAAAGAACTTGGCAGAGTGAAGAGGATATAAAAATGATAATTTTTCATGTAATAGAGATCACATAGAGATTTCCTTTGTAGTTCACAGCATTTCCATTCCAAGATGCTTGGAGAATTGAAGCATACAAATAGAGAAAATCTGCAAAGTGTTGTCAGGTATTACTTATGTATTATTATTTTTGTTGGAAAAGACATGTAAATATAAAGAATTAGAAAATAGAGCTACTAAAATAAATTATAGTGGAACCCACAATAAATCTAACATGAGAATAAAAGTATAATGAGAACATATTTTCTTCAGCATAAATACAAATCCTGTCTGCATGCTAAAGCCCTATTAATTGGATACTTACTACAGGAATAAATCTTTAAATGTGTAAAAAAAATCTTTCTGCTCTGTGATGAAATATAAATATCACCAGATTTATTAAAGAAAAATTTCTGCTAAATGACTACTTCTCTTACATACTAATTTATGCTTATGCTGCATCTGAAAGAACTCATCCTGATGTGAATATCAGCTAAATGAATTAAGCTGTAAAAGAAAAAAGGTTTAATGTGCATGACGAGAAGTTGCTTATATCGAGCACGGCAGGTTTCAATGAAGTTTTATATTATGAAGTAGAGGAAAGGTGATAGTCTCTTAAGAGACATAATACTTATCCCATGAGTGACATAATAGTTCATAACTCACCAGAGAACAAGGCTCAAGTGAGTCATATATATTTTATGGCACAATTGGGATTAATACTGTACTTCAGAAAGGAATGCATAACCTATTCTATTTATATGGAGAGGTGGTTTAAAATTCACCCTCTACTCTCAGCCTTTCTCCTACCCTTTGGGATCAGTGTACAAGACAGGGACTTGAAAAGAATGGGTGAAGATGTTGGGTGAGAAACAGAAAAAGTATCAAGGAGCTGCTATAGCATTGTCATTTGCCAGGAGCTACGCTGGCACGGCATTAGAAAATGCTGATTTTCTAGTGACAGCTGCCCAGAGGCCCAGACTAAGAGGCTAGCCCTGAACAGCTGCACTGTAGGGTCTTTTTTGGCTGAACTTGGTGTTTTGGTGGGAAGGCAGTAGATGCTGGCTTCAGTCTCTGCTTGCAGCCTCCATGGTGAAATTCAGTTGCCCCAAATTCACAATGTCACTGGTTTGCTACTGTCCTTATCAGGGTGCATTTGTCAGGATGCAGTGCAGGGAAAGGGGCATCCCAGGGGGATGCTCATCTCACTCTTGCCTGTCAAAAAGCACAACTCTCAGGGGTATGTGCTCCTTTTCTATGTCACAAATGGGTGTGTTTAACACCACAATAGATGTGGTGTTAAAGTCTTGTCTCAGGAAAATCTCATGTTTCACTCCATTGAAGGCCTGTTGTCTTTTGGATGGTTTTCTGATATGTGGCTAGAGCAGAAGTTTAAAACACAAGTTTTGTTGCATTCCAAAGAAAAAGTGGCCCTTAAATTGTATTTAAAGAGTGGGGGCATAATTCTCCTCATCAGCAAAATCTCTGGAAAAAACAAAAGCTGCTGAAGTTCTGGAGGCAGCATGTGGCAGTTTGGAAAAATTCCTTTACCTGGGCTTGGGGGGATGATAGTGGAGGCCAAGGTGTCACTGGGAACCAAGCTGCCTGTGCCTCAGGGAACTTCTAGTGTTTCTGACAAGACCTCACTTACACTCCTTCCATGTCAAGGTCAACTTCTGGTGAGTGGTCTCACCTCTAAGATATTAAGATAAGCCAGCCAAGGACAAGAGATTTAACAGGAAAACCAATTTTGTCCTTCCTGCTGGCGAAGAGACTTTTTTCAGGCAGAGCGAGGTAAAGCAGGATGAAGTATCTAAGTGCTGGAAGGAAGGAGGTGATTTGGGACAACATTCCCAATGTTGCAAGAGATGCATAGGGAGGTTTGGCTGGAGAAGGGTTTGCTGTCCCTGCTGCTGAGGAGCTCTGGTCAAGCTGGGAGGATCAAGCCAGGCTTGCAGCATGGGGCTGTGCTGGCAGGATGTGCATTAGGTCAAAATGAGCTGAAATGGGGAACCCTGCCACCTCCACGGATCCATCAGGGCCATAGAGAAATCCAGGGCTCCCCCCATGTGGCATGTGATGTTTGTTTTCATGGGGGTTTGTCCCTGTATTTTTAATTTGCTGGTTACCCATACTGCTTGGCTGCCTGCAAAGAGGGCTGGAGTGTACAAGCATGTCTGAGGTGGCCCAAGGTGGGCTCCTGGTGCCTGTGGAGAGAGCTGGAAAACAGCAGCAGCACTTTTGGGACATGGGAAAACAGTCTGAGGGGATATGAGACTCCTCCAGTGTCCTCTCTTTGGTTTTCCCCCTTTCTTTATGTAACAAAGGGCCAGGGATCGGCCTCCAGGTTCCCCAGAACTGCATTTTTATTTTCTTGATGAGGTCATAGCAGAAGCTGTAAGGTATTACCTGCCTTGTTGCAAAGATATCAGTGAACAAACGACTCCTGCCTTCCACCACCTCTGGGGAGGAGCACGGGCACCCAAAGAGTTGGGTTTGCCCTCAGCACTGTGGGCCTTCCTTTGCCCTTGAGATGCCAGCTTGGACAGATGTATAGATCAGAAAGACAGTTAAATTTGCTGCTTTTGATGGGGGCTCAAAAGGTGTCATTGCCTCTTTTACTGCTCTCACTTTTACATAAATAATGGACTCAGCCATATAAGTATTGGCATTTTTGAGGCATCTCTTTCTTTGCTAGCTCTCCTGGCAAAGTACAGGTAGTTTGTGAGCTTTTCAAAATTAGTGTGGAGGGGCTGATTCACTAGAATTTGAATCTCTTGTGAAAATCTTACAGTAGCAGCAGTAGGTCTTAAAAGGAACTTAAAAAATATTTCCTCCATGATCCTGCACACAAACAATGGTAAATAATATTTTGAAGAGCTGTCTTTGTTTGAGCTATCAGTATTGAAGGGGGATCTTTTATCATAAACTACTTCTGTATGTATAATAGCGATATGCTTAAATGATACATAAGCACCATTTTCCAAGTACTCTTAGCAGAAAGCATTTTATACCACATGGTTGTTTTATTGTGCACATTACTGTGATTGTTACAAACCCTTGCCAATGAATGACAAATTTACATACACGTCATGTCAGCCGGCAATATTTTGCAGCCTTAATTGCTTTAGCTTCAGGCATTCTGTGTCGAAATAGAGTGTTTTACGTCCTGCAAGTTGCTCTGTTTCTTTGCAACAGTTAAATTATTCTGTAATTTGCCTGTTTTCCTTCTAATGCATTGTCCATTAAGTCACTTAATAATTTATGATGTAAAAATGTATGATGCAACCTTAAACAGCATTTAAAACTATCTTGAGGTGTTTCAGTTTTTACAGTAGAAAGGCTGAAAATCTTGAAACACATTTGCTCAAAACATTTTTCTGATAGTTTTTTGCCTGCTGTAAGAACAACTTTATCCGTATTTATCTGATCAAGTTTGGCTGGTGAAGTCCAAGGCTGCAATTCCTGAGAAGAGCATCCAGTGCAGAGAGGAGGCACAGGGGGATGAACTGTCAGATCCTGCAGGGGCAGGAGCCAGCTTTGGAGCTGATGCTGCAATGCTTCTGTACACTCATCATACCTTACTTGTGTGAATACCCTTTAACTGTGGAACAGCTCTCTGACAGCAGTGTGCAAGTAAAGTCTATAGGATTGGGTTTTCATGTGTTGCAGAAGGCCTTTAATATTTGCCACTGAGCTCCCAGCGAGACGAGTGGCAACCAGGAACTGTAATTAAACCGTGAATGAAAAAGAACCTTCTATTCATCCACTTCTACCCTTTCACCAGTCTGATCTGCTGTGTGTTTATGATGCAGTCTCCAAGGGCTTTATAACAAAATTAGTGTCCAACCTCATGGCTAATCAAAATTAATATGGATGCATAGTATTCTGCCAGTCAAAATCTGGTGTGAAGGTGTGTGCTTCGTTTGGTGCCTTAGCTGGCCCCAACTTTCTCCTTTGGGTAAGTTGCTTCTAGGAAAACTCTCAGGACAGAGAGTTCTGAGCAGTTGCCATACTTCATCTTGTACATCAGGGATGGAGGAACTGGAAGTGATTTCCAGATGCATAACTAGGAAGGCTTGCAGATTGAAAGTGTTTTAACTAAACACTTAATTTTTTTTTTTTTTGCAGAAAAAGAAAGGCACAGAGGGGTCAAGGATATCTAGTGCCCAGGCACAGAGGAAAGCTAATCTGACTAATTTAACATATTTGCATACGTGATAAGTGAGTGATACAGGCCTGTCTTCTTTTCTTGAGATGTGAAACAATGATGGTCTTTTTACCATGTATTTTGTGGGAGAAATCACTCTGACAGAAGAGGCTTTTAGCTACCTGAAGTTTGCTGGCACAGTTCTTTGCTGTGCTGTTGCAAATAAGGTTTTAGAACCTCAAAAGTTGCAATACTTTGATACAGCCATGTTTGTACTGCTGCTCATCAGCACCATGTCTCTCTTCTGCTGTTTGCTCTTGTAAGCCTTTCCGTCCCAGGATCCTATACTTCTGATTCATCAGTTTCCTCAAGCAAAAACAAACATCTTATAATCAAAAGATGTGTGACATAGGGTACCTACACAGACAAAGGCACTGCTCCCCCATGAATAATGTGTGGTTTCTTCTTTGGGTGCAACATGACATTTACCAAGAATATCTGTGGAGGGAGAAGGTCGAGTTCAGTGTGATAGTGTTGGTGGGAGTGTCTTGGGAGGGGTTCTTCCGGGGGTTGTGTGCAGCCCCTCCCATCTGTGGGTGAGGACAGCCTTCCATATGATATCTCACCTATGACCTGGAGGGGTAGGAACATTTCATGTATGTGTTCAAATGCAAGGACAACAAAGGGCTAAGGAAGAAGCAGAGACAATATCTTCTATTAGCTCCCACAGATCTGTGTTACACCTCCCTTTTTGCTTCAGTGGTTATTGTCCTTTTCAGAAGTGGATTCACCCCTTGTGAAAAATTACGAGTGTTGACTGCTAGAAAACAACCAACAGGTAAAGAAATACAGTGTGCCATGTTCAGGTGTGTTTACCTGAATTGACTTATAACTCAAGTAAGTAGAAAGGCCAGTGTAAGCAGGAGCCCAGACCTGCTCCATGGCAAGCATCTGAGATGCCTGGTTTGTCTCTGCATGTTGAATGGGAGATGGATGGACATTTCACCTGTACCTGTTTGTTGTGTATTATTTCTAGTGGCTTTGTCTTGTCCTCTACTCATAATATCTCATCCAGAGATTGTTTACATTGGCTTTTTCTGGTTTCTGTGATTTGCCATGCTGAACAGGTGTCTCTGAGCAAAAAGCTACTCCTCTGAGGGGATTTCATTTCTGTGCCCTGATCCATCTCTGATCCTGCCTATTCCAGTTCTGAGAGAGCTAGACCTTGATTTGATAGTATATTCAACTTTCAAACTTCCCCAAGGCCAGAAAGTCATGGAATTACATAGGCATATACTTGGCTTAATCTGTTTCAATGAGAAATCCCTGATGGGCGGTGCCTTGGAGAAAGTTCTTTGCATAATTAGAACTGCACACCCCATTTGCTAAGGGAGTAGAAGGAGAAATTTGCTGATTTGCCCACAAGGTTCTCAACTCTTGTTTTCATATTTAGGTTTCTGTCTTTCCCACCCCTGAAGTTCCCAATTTGGCCTGAATGCATTTTGAATTATAACAAATATCTTGATACTCACACCCCATGAATGAGGGCAGAGCGCAGGGGGCAACTCCTGGCTATGTTCCTGTACTGAATTTAATTTTTCATTGATAATTAGACTCTCAGAGCCACCTGATATTTTTGACCAGCGGGAAACAAAGGCCCACTGATTGACTCCAGGGATAGATGCAAGCAGCCCCCACTGTGCTCATGCAGCAGCTTCACAAAGACTCAAAACAAGAGCTGTGGCAAATCGGCTCATCTGGCAAGTTTTGACTGGCCCATGGTGTAAAAGTAGTAAATTGAGAACTGATATTTCTGAGAATTATTTATTAGCAAAACCCAGTGTCTCACTCCCCTTATAGTTATTCTTTGCAAACAGCTTTTTACCAGTTTGGATGAGCAAACTACAGCACATCATCATTTTTCTTTTATTCGGGTAATTATTAAAAGACAGCCGAGGTCTGTTCAGACTGGCAGCAGTCTGCATCTGTACCCAGCTGGGCTGATATCTTAACAGTTAGGCATTATGTGTTTAATTGTATAAAAAGATAATGGGATGCATTTGCAGGAATTTATTGCAATGCAAACAATAAAAGATTATTATTTTAAGATTCATTTCTGGTGCTTTTTGTGTTGTTAAAATTCTAAATAAAGGTGTCATGATGACAGTTTCTACTGGAGTGACCAGTTGTAAGCATTTAGTACAAAAAAGGTGTGAAAATGCTAGACTGAGACCAGTTAGCAGAAATCAGAGTTATACATGCTGAGACTTGCAGTGTTCAACCAAATCTGAGTAAGTCATGGATGGGGATGGATAACTCTTATTGTTTGATTTATTTTTTCTTTTTCTTTTATTTATTTATCTATTTTAAAAATAAAACCAACACAGTGATGTACAGGAAGATAAAATGATGGCTGTTTTTAATTAGTTATATTTTCCCCAGCAGCACTTCCTTTAAGTAAGTTGAAAACAGAGTGCTGCTGCCAGGGTCACATGGAATAGGATAAAAAGCTCCTGGCCCACATTGTGGCAATGCTCTTTGTAGAGTAAAATAACTATTAGTCTTTTGCAGTAAGATTCCCTAAACAACAAATAACATCTGTGTTGGTGAGGCTATGCTTTGATGTAAACTTTCAGTTCTGGGTGTGAGATGAGGACATGCTTGCCCTTGTTCATATTTTTTAGACATGTTCATAGAGATGAGGAGGTCATTGGTACTGATGAAACTTGCAGAACATGGTCATTTCCTTCCCCAAGAAGAACCTTAGCCATGGAGTACTGAGATACTTGGAGGGAGGGTCTTTTCCAGGTAAAAGACAAGGGGTGATGTTTTCCTCTTGAGTTTATTTGAGCTGGATGTTGGGGACAGGGCTGGATCAGAAAGCAGCAGACATGTAAAACCTTCTCTTACTAATCCCAGAAGGTAGGGAGCAAGCAAATGTGCAGCCCAGACAGAATGAGGCTCTAGAAGAAATGTCCACTCAAGGGTGATGCTACTTGCCTTGCCCCATCAGTGCACTTGGAAGTAAAGGAGAAATTACTCCTCAGAATCCTTCGGATGTGAAGGACCCCTTTGGAGGGAACAGAAATGTCTGTGCTGGCCATCTTTCCAGGTGCTGGCCTGTGCAGGGTCCCAGCAATGTGACAGGCACTCTTGGCATGTCCCCCAGCCTGCACAGACACTTCTGTTCTTGTCCCCATCGTGGGGCTCAGCGTGCACCTTCTGTACTTGATATATCAGAGAGACCTGGAGATTTAGAGGGACATCCTCACTTGGTTGAAAATATGTGGCTCCTAATGAAAGGTCCCACCCAAACTGGAGTCTAGTTTTAGGCTGTCATATTAGCAACAGTTTGGTTAGAATTCCTTTCCTGTAATTTCACCAGGGAGATCAAGTCAACCCTTTGTAAATTGGTCTGAAGCTGGTAAGTGCCATAGGCTGCCCAATACCTATGAGCTCCTGAGACTGGGGTGGCCAAACCCAGAACCAGCTAATAGCTTGTGGCTTTCAGGATGTGTTGAGGCTCCTCTGCAACCAGAAGTTAAATTTAGGTTATCCTTATGGGGCCATGTGCAGCAGTTGCACTGGGATTGGCACATGTGTGAGACATGAAGTGAGATCACACAGGTACTGTGACTGCTGTCCCCCAGCAACATTGTTTTATCCTCTCAGCCTTGGACAAAACAACACAATTATAGGAACTAAAGCTGATGTCTTTGATGATGAGAAATCCTTTTGCAGCTTTGATTTTGAATACATATGAACATGTTGCCTACAAGATATAGACAGAAATGATTTGTGCATTTAACTGGAGCAGTTGTGTATTCTGTTGGTGTCACTCAAATAAAGTGAAGCTCAGGAAACTATAAATGCATCTATTTAATACTAAAAATCAAGTACCTCACCCTGGTAGAATTTTTTCTAATCCCATGATTTGTTTGCACTGAGGTTAAGCCAGACCCTGGGCAAGCTAAGGCATTCTCAACACCTGGAGGGACCTTTCTGCCAAGAAAACGTTTCTGTGGTACTAGAAGAGCCTGGTCTTTCTTTCCCCTATAAATCCTGCATGGTTGGCTCTGCTGTGTAATCCTCCCTGCAGCATCCCTTTGGATCATCTCCCACAAGGCAGTGCTTGGGAAACCCATGTGCAGCAAAGACTTTCTGCCACCATGGGACCTGCTGAGCCCTTACACAGGTAGACAAGAACAAACACCTAGTCTTGTACCCACAATTTATGTTTTTAGTGCAATCAGCCACTAATTTATTATTCCCACCAACTTTTTTCATGGTATGGATTTCACCCCACACCTGGAATGTACCTGGATTTAGCTACGCTGGGTACTATTGTAACACTTGTCCAGCACAAGGAATTATGGATCCTTAGTTTTCCACCTAGATTGGCTTATGCTTCTGGTAAAGAAAGGAATTAGGTCTATGCAGGGCTTAAGACCACGGCAGAGTAACTATACAGATATCAATTCTTTGAGGAAAATTAATAGCAAAATACACAGGGCATATGGGCCATGACTATTCATTTGCTGAATATATTCAACTTCCTCAAAATGGAAAACTGCCCTGATTTGACAGAGTAAAGAAATAACATAAAAATGGAAGGACAGTTGTGGTCCAGTTGTCAGAGAGACTTGAAATTAATTTTGAACATTTGAATCAGAGTGAAGTGAGATATCTCAGGCACCTAATCTGCTCATTAAAAATGCCACTTCCTGATGGCTGAGACTGAAATCTTCAAATGTTTTCAGATAGACAAAAATGACATAATAAAACAGCTTGGGGATTTTTTTTAAGTTAGTAGTTCTGATTTTTCAGATCTAAGAATCGTGTTTTGACACCAGATTTGGCTAAATACAACCAAACTAGTCATAAGCACAAAATACTATTTGTTTCTTCTTATGCAACCCAAATACCTTTTCTTCTTGTCAGCTTAAAATGAAAGGTTATTTTTTTTTCAGTTTAGCCACTGAACTGAGGATTCAATTATTTGCATACCCTGGTTGTAAGACATTCTAATATTTATCTTGCTGCTGCTGCTGCTGCTGGAGACACAAGAATTATCTGCTGCTCTGGTAGGGAAACAGAATTAAAAACCCCCTGAACATGTAGGTCCATTATTTCCATTTCGCAATAATTATGCAGTGTGTTAAACAATGTTCACTTCCATCTGATGCAAAGCCTGCTACCTGGAAATACACAATTACCATAATACCTTGCTGGTTAGACATACGGTGAGACTGTGATTATGCAGAGTGTTGGAAAAACTTTATGTATAAAATTATTCTTGAGGAGAAGAAGGGGGAAAAATCACGAAGTAAAAAGCTAAGCCAGCACATTATCTAATTCTCAATGTAAAATAATGCAGAAGTGCGGAAGATGAACATCTGATTTGTCACATCTGATACGCTAATGTTTTATCCAAAAGGAAGAACACATTGTAACATGCTCATTCATCTGCATAAACACCACCTGGCCCTTTACAGGCACCTACTCAAGTAACAAAAGTTAATGGCAGCCCATTTGTAGCCATTTCACTGGTAGAGATGGAAAGGGCTGGGGTTTTTTTTTCTTTTTAAAGTAATGTATTTACATGAGTGTCTGTTGAGGAACAGCTTCGCTCCTAATGCTTGCTTTGAAACCTCGTTCTCAGCGACTGCAAATTAAGGAAATTTCAAAGAAATGTTAGAAAATATTATTTAAAGCCTGTAGCAAGCATGCTCACACACAGACACACATACACACACAAACAACGCACATGCAGGCATAAAATTTTTAACCCCTAGCCATCCACTGCTGTGGAGACGCATCAGAGGACTGTAAGGCAAAGCTGTGTTTACCCAAAAGTGCTATGCTGGTCATGATCTAAATAGCAGCTAGATATAGTTTCTAATGTATGGTTGGGGATGAAACAGATTTGTTGCTTGTTATTTTTTTTTTAACTGGAACATCATGGTGGCATGCTTCAGTAAACATGCCTTTGTGCTACATTACACATATGTGTATATCATCCTTTTGCTTTCAGAGTAAAATAAAACCTGGGCAACCAATTCACTAAAATGCCGTGCACCAGCTCTGCTGCCTTCACAGCAAATGCAGGCAGGAAGGTGTGAAAGCCAAAATGAATAGGTAAATTATACATCTACGGAAAGGGTTTTTTGCCTTATGAAGTGCCTAGGTCAGGCTAAATTTCATAGCAGCAGATAGGAACTGGAGTAGAAGGTGCAGCAGGACCTGGGCTGGCCCTGTTCTGGTGGAGTGGGATTGGGTGAGGTAATTAATCACTTTCCAGCCCAAGCTGTCCTCCAGCTCTGTGCGCATTCTCCCCATGGGCCTCTTGGCTGCAGTAGCATCTTCCCCAGTTCTAGGATGTTGCTGGAGCTTTTGGATAATGGCAGCTCTTTCCAGGTATGTGGTGGGATGACTCAGTGGGAGGCTGGCTGGCTGTAGATACCAGCTCTGGGAGGAAGAAGGCTGGAGGTCCTTGCAATCATTAACCCATTCTTGACCATGTACTAAAGTGTCTGGAGAAAGACCATGGCTGGCATATTTGAATGAGTTCATGTGTACATAGAATTCACTCTAGGTGCAAAGTTGGAGGCTTTGAAGAAGACTGGGAACAAGACTTGGGGAGCTGGACCTCCACATCCCTCACCAGGTGGACCAGTATTCTGTCCATAGTAGGACCCTTAAGCTGAGGCAGGCTCACGTCCCTGGCCAGCCCCCAGGGCTCCTATTCACAACCTGCCACTGGTCTAGGAGCTCCTTGAAGCTCTCCTTGTGTACTGCCAGGCAATGCACTGACTCACAGCCCAGCTGCTGAAGCAGATAAATGTGAAGCTGCAGGAGTTCAACAGCAAGGCTATCCCAGGGTGCCTTGAGTGAGTCAGGTAGGAGTTGTTAGCAGTTATTAAAGAAGATATGGGCTTGATCAGCACTCAGTTTAAATGCTCCTGAGTGAGTCTGCTTCTGTCCTTCATCACTTCAGGGATTGTTGCTCTGTAATAGGTATGGGACAGAAATGTACCATAGGGCGTTTTGCCTTGTGAATATGCTTGATAAGACTCCCTCTGTGGACAAGCCCAGAAAGCTGCAAAGAGCTGGCAACTATGGATGATGCTTCTCTATATGGGATTTCTCTATTGGATCTCTGGCACTTCCCTTGTGTTTGTGGGAGAAGGTATCTGTTGCTCCATTGGCTCAGCCTAGCATTAATATTTTTTAACTTCTTATGGTACTGCCCCAAACAATACTTTTAGTTTACAGCCCCTTTATTTAGCATATGTGCAACTCAGAAGACTCCGCGAGAATCAGTATATGTCTCCTGTGTATTTGTGGGACCTACAGATATCGAAAGAGGGAAGTACAAGGAAAGAAGGGAAAACAAACAGGTTCAATCCTGACACCAGGGACCTCAATTCCATTTCCCACAATACTGCTAGGTATAATTTTCTTCCCTTTACTTGAAAGAGTAAATACTTTTATCATACTCTCATGCACCCTCTTACACTTGCTTTCTCTTTTCTGAGTGTTCTCAGAGATGTTTATCTTAAGTCTGTCACAGTGTTGTAAGTATCTTCAAGTTGTAGGTGGATAATCATCCCAACAATATGGGGCCCCTTTGTCAGAACTCCTGTGAATATAGTCCTGTTTGATGAATTTGGGAGCGATTGAATTACCAAAAGACTAACTAAAGATAGGACTTCTGGTTGTGACAGAAATCTTGTTTTGCTAGCAAAGGTTTTTAAAGAATCCAATAACTAAATATGTAAGTCTGTGCATTCTTGTTCCTGTTGTGGTTTTTGTTTTAGTTGGGGTTTTTTTTTGGAGGGTGTATTTTTGTTTAGTTGTTGTTGTTTTTGGTTTTTTATCAAGTAAGGCTCTGTCAATATTGTGATCTGTGTGTTTCATTGCCAATTTGGACCTTAGCCAGCACCCTTGCTACCTTAGAGATCCCAGAAGAGTTGGTGCCACTTGAACTGATTTCCTGAAATTAATTTCAAGTTTTTTCTCTCTCTGAGCATTTGTGGGATTTCAGTCACACACAGAAGTCCTGTGAGTAGCTAAGGGAACACTGTTGTCATCATTCTCTGTGCACACCTTGATTTAAAGAAAGGCTGCTTTTCAAAGTGCCATTGTACACATGCAGAGGTGCATAAACTGAGTCTAGAGCACATCATAGCTATGTGCATATTTAGAATAAAAGTATCCCTGTTAGCCCAGTATACTGAAAAAAGGAGAATGCCAGGAGAATAGTTATCTTTTTTTGCCTGTGAGGGAAAACAGATTTGAGATCAATGGGAGTCCTCAAAGGTAAGTTGAGAGGGTCCCTTTAGGAGTAATCAATATTCTGGGTTTTTTTTCTCCAAGGGGAAAATAGTTTTCTGTTTGCCTTTTTCTATTTTTTTTCTTTTTCAAAGAAGCGCTATTATCTGTCTCATTGCTTTATTTGTAACATTATATTCTAACAGCAACAATTATTCCTATTTAAACAAACATTTCCACCACTTTACAGAGGAGCTACATAGCTCCTGTCCCAGAAAGTCACCTTCCCTAATTCCAGAGGGAGTGAGGCTGCTGTGCCAGCTAGGCAAGGGTACCAAGTGACTTTTCAGGTGGGGCAGGGCAGGAGGAGTGACTGTAAGGAGAATTAATCCTTCCTCTTGATGGAGGGGGACTCTGGAATTATGGTAGCACCTTTGAGTGGTGGCAGAGGTGCTCTGCTAAGCAGAGAGCCAACTGAGCCTGTGAGAGTGAAGATGACTTCCTGCCACAGAGATAAGAGGGAGCCTTATCCAGCATTCCCTCTGCTGGCTCTGCCTCCATCACAATTTTAAAACAAATGCATATTTTAAGCGTCAGGTACTTGGGCTCTTCAAAGCACATTAGGATTTCTGTGTCCTCATTCATGCACACACCTTTTGAAATCTCCCTACTGGTGTAACAAAAACCATGTGAGAATTGAACCCACTGGGACCCTCAGCTAAAGACCAGTGACATGCAGCACCTTTCTGCAGAGCATGGCACTGATGATATGCTTTCCCTCTCTCAGATCCCAGGTGTGCACCACCCAAACCCCCTTCTTCCTCTCCTGTTCAAGTTGTCCACATACATCTTTAATACACTAGGCTGGGACTTAAAACTGTTTCCCAGCTTTGTAGCGGCAGTCTCAGGCTCATGACTGTTTTTGGCATCCACAGTAAGAGCAAAGCACCCTCAAAGCCCAGCTTGTAACTGGAGTGGTACAGAGAATGTTATGCATGGCCTGACAGGAGCACCACTGTAGTAGAGGCTGAATTAACTTTGAGCTTCACCTTGAAACAAAAAGCTTCATTTGGACACATGCATGAATGCAGGTAACAGGTGCACACTTGCACACTGTGTTTACAGAAAATGTAAAATTAATACTCTGCTAATTAGTGGAACGTGTCTGAAATATAAATCCATTCTCCAGAATTTTTGTCCAGTTTAGCAGTTAAGCATGAAAACTGTGTTTTTTTTCCCCAAAGCCAGTGATGTTTTTAGCAGTAATCTACTACTACGAATGTGAGTCTGTTTTGTGGTTGTTTTTTGTTTGGTTGGTTGGTTTTTGGTTTTTTTGTGTTCATGGCCCTTGTGCATCTGTAACATTGAAATAATCCAGTCTGTGGCATTAGATCAGAATCTAGCTCACTGATCCATTACTAAAATTTATTTATTATGAAATATAAAATGTTATACATGGAGGCAAGACCCATGGCAGAGCACTTTCCGTATTCTGTTCTTAGAGCTGAAATGGAGGAAATGCACAAACAGCTCTATGTTGCACTAGTGAAATTAGACTATTATGCACAGCCAGTCCTATGTGTTTGCATATGTGCTTATGTTCTGGGCTTAAGTGGATTAAATAAGGTGTTATTTATAAGGAAATAATGTTTTTTAAATTACTGGAACTTAGCTCTTTCTTTGCAGCTCTATGTAGAAGCTTTCCATCAAGAAATGCTGGTGGATTGTTATGTTTCAGCTGGTATAACTGCTGTCTTTTTTGGAACAAATGAGCAATTAGAAATAATTTGTTATAAAAGCTTCTTTCCTTCTGTTATAAGAGCATTTGTCTTTTGCTGACCCTTTTGAAAGTTGCAGTTTTGAAAAAAAACCTTGAGAGAAAGAGGTCTCCTTGTCTTTAATCTAAGAGCAAAGTAAGAGCCTAAGTAACTGTCTATGGTCCTACTTTAATCAAGTTAATGCAGCCTGCTAGACTACAGGCTTTGCTTAGTACAAAGAGACACTCACATGTAAGCTCATGAGTGGATACTTTCACAGGGCATTCCACTAAAAAAACCAGCTCTATGAGATAAGAGATCAGTCCAAGAGGAGTCAATGACATGGCATACAGGAGATTGATAGGGGCTGGGAAGGATGCTGGGGTGTTGTGGACGAGAGGTGTAGTAGCAAAAGCCAGCTGGGCCCTCTCTGGCATAATTTTCTTTATAAGGTGCTTGTGGAAAAGGAGTGCACTGTGATGGACCTTTGTTTAGTTCAAAGGTTTTTACCTCTTTATTCTAAAGCCCCATTGTGAATTCACAGGGCTTAAAATATGTATCACTGTCCCTTTCATTTTATCCTTCTGAAAGAAATCAAAGGCAAATAAAAAAAAAGTTTTTTTTCCAATGAGCCTAGTCTGTTTGAAATTGTGTGCTGTTTGTACATACAGTGTCTCCATATTGTGTGTTCAGGAGAATCTTTTTGAATTTTGTATACAAGTTGGTTAGACATTATACTTGAAAAAAAAGGGATGTGGAAGAAAAAATAATTCCAGGTAACTCCTAAATGAGTAAAATGCTCTTTCTACTCTGCACCCCAAAGAGAAACTTTAAAACATATTTTAAAAGAAATATCACTAAAACTTTATATTATCTCAATAAAGCATCATTCATTTTCCCCCTTTTTTTCCCGCATCATAAAATTTGTGGTCATTCATTTGACATTTCTTTAATTACTGCAATCCTTCACCTCCATTTTTATCAGCTCTTAATATATAAACAATACCATTTAAACATAAATGCATCTTTCTGATCTCCAGAATCTTAGCCTAGGCAGAAGAAACAACAAATAAGACTGAATGTATAATAAAATCCACAGGGTTTAGTTCTGCTTCTTTCTACAAATAATAAATACAGTACTGCAGCTGCATTACTCCACATCATATGCAAAAGAATTTTGTCATGATCGTCACTAATTGTTTGAGGATATCTCGTTTGCTGCTGTGGGCATATTTTTTGCTTAGAAGGAGGGAATTGTGTGCTTTCCCTGTTTGCAGGGCACTCGGTGTTCTCTGCTGACATATGATATGTAGTTTAAATTCTATCTTTTATCCGCTCAATACATTTAAAGCATAATCTCAGTGATTGACAGTTTTCATGAAAAAAAAGATATGATCTGGTTTTACTGTGAAGACAGAATAATCTGTTAACAGAGAAAAAATATTGGTGACACTACAGTGTTTCCAAAGGAAATATTTTGTGCATCATTCTGGGATGTGAATCAAAACAATCATGACAGGTGAATGAAAAGACGAAAATTAAGATATAGCTACAAACAAAAGCAGCATTAATAATTCAGGTAAATAAACTTCAAGATACAGAAAGGAAGCATGCTGTCAAGGTGATGGAGAATGTTTCTTCAAGTACAGCACATCTAGGCAGCAGAAAAATATATAGTGGCTTAATATTTTACATTTCCACAAGAGCTTTTTGTATCCCTAATTTCATTCCCCTTGATATGTTTTCCTAGTTAATATTATTTAGTGTGTTATTTAGTGTGGTTCATATGCTAAAATGAGTTTAGCTTTTATTATGGAGAACTTAATTATAAATTTAAGGTACAGAGGATGTTTGCACTGTCATGTGGGATGTGTGTCTGTCTTCCTCTTTAACATATTGCAATTTATTGATATTCAGCTTTAATTGGCATGCAACCCTGCCTTCTCTAGGCAGCTAGGTCTACTCTCCTGGCTCGGACTTGGGTGCTTTACTGGGATCATTCAGCAACATTTAAATATTCATGGAAATTTACTTTTGTTTAGCCATGTGGTTGGGCCCAAACTCCACCCAGATGTGGGCAGGCTTGCCAGTGATTCTGGTGTGCTGTGGAGCACACCTGGGTTGGTTCTGCTGCTGTCCTGCACTACCTGGCCTTCAGAGATTCTTCTCCACCTGCAGTGGAGATCTCACCCACCTTGCAGGGTTTTCAGTCCCTCTGACCTAACAGGAGAGAGTGGGACAGCAAGGCCACGTGGCAAGGACAGGCTTGGATGCCCTGGCAGGCAGCCACAGATTGCTTTGTTCTGAGGAGTGAGGAGCACCTGCCCCGATCCTCCTCTTGGGGAGTGGGCTTTATCTGGTGGGAGTTACCTCAGGTGGGGTTCAGCATTGGGGGTTTTGCTTGTGTCTGCCATGAGCAACTTCTGGGCATGGGAGAGAGAGAATAGGGACTGGAAAGCATTGCTGTAGCATTTTTTTTTTTTTTTTTCACTCTTGTCCACATTTTGGTCACAGTCAATGTCAGATTTCCTTCTGGTAGCTCCACTACTGTTCCCTCCTAAAACCCATGCTCTTGAAAACCAAACCTAGTGTAATTGAATACTTTAGTAACAGTTACACCTTTAGTTGTAGTGTTTTTATATTCTCATTTAGGGCAGCAAGCAGTAAGGGACCAGGTTTCATCAGTATTTTAAATGATTTTGTATAGTGTTACAAAGGGCATTAAATGTGACTGGTGTAAGAAAAAAATACAAACCCAACTCACAAACTGCAGGAGCAAAACTAATTTGTACATATGATTCCAGTGCAAACTCAACTGTTTCAGTGTTTATAAATATTCCTCTGTGGAGAGAAGTGTGTGTATTATAATAATTATGCATTAGTGCCTCATTAGTAAGGGGTAACATCCACACTGTTTCTTTTTCCTCTAGTGTATTTTTGATAAGTTCACATTTTAAAAATCCTTATTTGGTGTAATGAGGAGGCTGTGAATCCTTGTGCCTGTGTGTGTGAACCTCACCCATGGCAGGGAGTGCCACTGCGGCCTGCTCGGGATCCATCATGGAGGGAGCTGCTGCAGTGGGTGAGGAGGAGTCAGAGGGCCTGCAAGGTGTGCGACATGGTGCTAGAGAGTCACTCTGGCTATCTGTGCTGGGCCTTGGAGCCCACAGCACTGGTGTCCCTGGCCCTGTGTGTGTGGCAGCCCTGGCCATGCCATGGTGGCTATTGCAAGGGGACACGGCCCGGCCTGGCCTGGGCAGCCTAAGTGCACACTGAAGCCTATGTGTGATAACCGCGTGACAAACCAACTCATGGCACCATCCCAGCACTGCTCATGATTTGATGATGAAATTATTGTATTTTTCCAGATGCTGATTATTAATAGCACTCGAGATATCAAGTGTTTGTGAAGGGCAGTGGTGCTGTATATAGTTTTAATCCACCACAGCCCTGTGATTTTTATGAAGGGCCAGGAAAAGATGCCTTAACACACCATTTAATCTTTTTTCACTCTTGTAAGTTATAAAAGCGAAGTGTCTTTGCAACTTTGTTTGGGGCAGACACTTGTGTCTGCATATGGACTGTATTAATCCTGAAGAGAGATCCAAGCTAATGAAGGAAGGAAATGCTTTTGAGACTTTCCTTACTGTCACTCCTGCTACCAGAACTATAATTACATTATCAAAAGTAAATTAGTGCTAACCTGAGAAGAGTGCATTTTACCCATGATTAATTTTCTTTGTGCCCTCCATATTAAGATGGCAGTTTGTAGAATTGCAGAGCAGGAAGATGCTTAACTAACCCTTTCTGTTTACAGAAAGCAAATTGACTTTGGAGCAAGTCGCCTTCACACTGTTTAGAATGACAAAACAGTACATCAAGGAAAAAAATATACTAATTGATGGCTTTCTAAATAAAGCATGAGCATAGAATTATACTAAATTGGTTGTCTTGTGCCTCAAATTAATCTCTTCATTATATGGCACTAGACTGAGTGTTCTGTGTTTCAATCCATCTTTTAGAACAGCATTTGATTAATCAACTTAATGATGACAGTTTTTAGCTTGTGACAAATGATACATTTATGCAGCAATGTTTCAGATGATCCATGCTATTGTAAGCCTAAAGAAAAGAAACATCAATTTAGAAGATTAGATTATTATGCTGTGTTTTATACTCTCTATCCTTTTTCTAAGGAAAAAAATGAGGTTTAGATTATAAGTAGACTGTCACCTGAAACAAATAATATTAAATAAAACTTATATATTTAGTATCTGCTTTCCCCCAGTAAATATTTTGCTTGAGAAATAATGTTAACTATATTCAATCAAATGGTAATGGGAACTTAATAAAAAGAAGTCATTGCAGTTCACAATGTAATCACAATTGGCTTTGTTTTAAAAAGTTAAAACATTTTTAGCAACATATTCACATGTTGCACTACACATAAATTATTCTTCACATGTAAGCAGAAACTGAATTTATTTTATAAGGCAAGAAATCAGGCAATGAAACTTCAGCGATAACAAATGAGGGGCACCAGCCTCCACCCCAGAGCCCTTGCAGAAAATGTGAATTGCTTCCTCAGAGGTGGGTGACAGGGCACATTGTCACCAGCACAGAGGGGCTCCTAAACCATATCTGACTCCTTTCACTCAAGTGTAATGTGGATGAACCCAGCTGCTCCAGGGGAGGAGTTTTTGTAGGACTGAACTTTCTTTTGTGCTTGGTGAGGCAAAATGGTGTTTGTACATAACACTCTCATCGGCAGGAGGGGCAGAAGCAAGTATTTGATTACAAGCATCTCCTCAGTGTTTCAGAGAGGTTTTTGTTTCTATGCAGTTTGTGTAGTCTACCATAGCGAACATACTTGGTGATTCATGTTTAACATCTCACTGATTTCTGCCCCTCCCTGGTTTAACTATCTAGATGTGAAATGATAATCTTGGAAACTTTTAAAAAGTGAGATACATACATAACCTACAAGTTCGGTCTGTTAGTCTTTAGGCAAATAATTTTTTTCTACTGGAAAAATTCTACACATTTATGATACCAAAAATATTGGTTTTAAAGTCATTAAAGCTCAGGTATCTTATGAATAATCTTTTCAGTTAACAGGCCACTGCCGTTTGAACTCTGCCAGTTTCCTCACTGGCAAAAGGACTTATCTTAGAAGTGTCTAAATATTTAATAGAGATCAGAAGAAGAGTGGGATATCCACAGGTGGGTCAGAAATAAATTAATTAAAACCCCCCAAAAATACTAGCTTAAAAGATTTGAAATCATTCTGGTGTGAGAGTCTTGACAAGCTTTACAACAGGCTGTTTAAAGAGATATATAAATTGAGAATAATGAAGAGAAGATGGAGTTTGGTGGTGGGAATGTGAGCTGGATGATGCACAGTGCTGAGAGTACTGCCATGTTCAGAGGGACCTTGGAAGCTGTGAGAAACGTGTTCCCCACTGTGGGGAGAAGGTCATGGCTGTGAGGGGCACCAAGGAGGGGCTCCTGTAGTGTAGAGGGGTCCCTGGGGGTGCATGAGCCTGGCAGTAGCTCTGGTCCTGGGGGGCACGTGTGCCCATGCAGAGCAAGGTCCTGCACAGTGAAGTCCACTCTGGCTGGGCAGAGGGCTCTGCAGGTGCCAGAGGGAAGGGGCTGCTGTGGCCAGTGGGGCTAGCCCTGCCCACTAAGGTTCTGGCCAGTGGCCCAGAGCATGGCTGTGGCAGGGAAATTGCTGGTCTTGCTGTGTGTGCCAGTGCTTGCACTGTTTGAATGTGCAGCTTCACATACTTCTTGTTGTGTCTCATAGTCTGTATGGGCTGGTTTGATTCCTAATGGTGCCAGAACAGGTGCAGGGCTCACCAGCTTGAATGAACCATCCTTTGGTCATCTGTGTCTACAGGTACAGCTGATACAGGACTGTATAACCTGTGTATCTTGTCACCACCTTGGTGGCAAAGTACAATATTGTGGTGAAAGCCAGCAGGGTGTGGGACTGCTGTAGCAACGCAGTGCTGTGCTGGCTTCTCTGCCTGTGTATTGTAGGAATTTCATTAATGTAGTTCCTAAGAAAGCAAAATGTAGTGATGTTGATTAACTGGATTATATTTCCTTAGATAAGAGATTATAAAAATAAATGCTAATAAAGTAATATGGCACAATGTCATGGGTCATATCTGTAAGAAATGAGAATAGCATGTGTTTGTAAGAAATATAATATCATGCTTTATCCTTTCAAATATGCAGAGTTATGTGGACCTGTAGTCAATGTTCCTGGAGTGCAGCAGAAATAATTCCTTAGTAAATAGTTAAAAATGTACAGAGACCTGTTTGGGTATTACAAATCAGAAAATAAAAAAATAAAATAACTGAAGTTCACCTAAAAATCTTGATTTATTCTCACCGACATTGAGTCAAGAACTCAAAGAGATGGAATTGTAGGGCTTAGAGTGCTTCATTGCTTTTGCCTGGAGAACAGCAGGAAAATTCCCCATAAATCATGAAGAAAGTCAGGACAAGCTATTAAAGCCCAGCATGCTCTAATATACAATGCTGTATTCAGTACAACATCAGCAATGAGTCCTTCTATTTCAGTCATAGTCATCTGCTCTGCAGCTAGACTTTTTTCCAAGGTATGCTGCATTCCTCTGTGTGCTGTTGGTATTTGAGAGTGCTACAGAACTGTTTTAGGGTTTTTAGAAATAACCCTTAGAGTTTTGGGGTTTAGCAGAATTGATAAGAGGAAGGGCAGCATAAGAGCTCTTGCTTTGATGCGTATTATAATAGGAGGCAAAAAACACCCTGGTTAGCCTTGAGAGCAGACCACTACACTGAGTAGTACTCAGTTCTTTGGGGCTGATTATGGCCTATTGAGGCAGAAAACTTGTTCGAGTTCAAACTCTTTGAATTCCTTGTTCACTCAATAGAGTGTCAAAAAAGAGCATTCAATGGTTCATGTAGCAAAATCACCGCTGGCCTAAATTGTTCCTATTTCTCTTTTGCATATGGTGTGCAAGAAAATTTTTAACACCCTTCCGTAGCACCAT